>JAYGXS010002445.1:0-10369 GCA_036362985.1 Ligula intestinalis | reverse complement strand
TGTAATATGTTCAACTCGTATTTCTTGCGCAGTTTAGTAGCTTCTCTTTTACAAATATTACGTTGTTGCTTATACTCCCGTAAGTATTTACCGGAGCCGGTTAATCTGTAACGTCTCCAGAAGCGGTTTCTTTTTTTGAAAGCGGCCTGCAAGTTTGAGTTCATCCACTTCGGGCGATTCGTACGTGTCTTTCTTCTGAAGGGACAGTTGACACAGAGAGTCCTTTTCAACGTCGAGCTGAAGGTCATCCACTGTTCATTTGCCCCACCTTGGAGATCTGTTTCCCAGGATACCTCTGACATTTCTCTTCTTATAAGTGGGAAGTCGCCCTTCCAAATGTTACTTTCCCATGTGTCGGAGGAGTAGGGTTTGGAGAACAGCGAATACTCGAAATACAGCATAATATGGTCGCTTGACCCTAATAGGGGTCGATCCTGCAGGTCAATCACAGTTTCCTCCTCTCGTGTAAAGATAAGGTCGAGACAGTTCGACTGTTGTCCTTCCCTAGCCCGCGTTCCAAACGCGACAGGTTGGCAGAGCAGTTTGGCTGTGGCCCATTGTAGTAATTTGTGATTGAAGTTGTCTTGAAGACTTTGTGCAGTCCATGTCTGCCAGTCAACACCAGGAGCGTTAAAGTCCCCAACGATGAGGATGTCTTTTTTCTCACTAACCCTATACAATTCTGCTATGAGGATAGTGTCTTGGTCATGAGAATGGTTTGGCGGGCGGTATGTCACCGAAAGCGTCAGTGGCCTGGCGTACTTCGCAGATATAGTAATATTTAGCATTTCCACATCTCGTGCTGGGACCGGTACTTCAGCCGTGGCTGTCAGCATGCAAGTGACATAGACTATAAGCCCTCCTCCCCTAGTTTTTCTGTCTTTCCTGAAAAGCTGATATCCTCTAAGTGATAATTCAGAATCAGCGATATCTTTTGAAAGCCAGGTTTCAGTTAATGACATGACGTCTGGTTTCACCTCCTCGACCAAGTTTTTTAGTTCGTCCAGCTTATTAAACAAGCTTTGTACATTTGCGGTCAGGATCTTTAGTGACAGTTTACTCCATGAGGCCCAACCCTCATCGTGACAGGTTTTGGCCAGAGGAAGGGCTCCTTGACTTGCTTTATTTGCCCATCTTTTATTTTTAGGCCCTTTGCCCCGCTTTCGGTCCGCTCTCTCAATTCCATTCTAAGTTGCCTCATTTTCATCCACTCCCTCGGCTCGTATTCTGGCTGAAAAACACTTGCTTGTGCGAATTTCGTAAGGCCGTTTTTCCTTTTAGCAGTTTTGATGCCAAGCCTTCGTTATCAAATATAACTTTGAGAGGCCTTGTGTTTGTTTGTAGATTAGAAATGATACAACTCACTTAGATCCTTCACGGTCCTAGCCGGCAATAGTCAAGCAGTCGACTTGCCAAGGATGATTCTCTGAAGATTATAATAAGGTTTATTGGTAAAGCTCATCTTTTGCGCCGTCAAAAAACCCGGAAGGCAGGAAAAAACCTAACCCAAACCCCTTCTTTCGCAGTGACTACTGTATTTGGTTTGTTTTTTTGCTAGGTCAATAGTGTGCGCAAAAAAGAGTTTGTTTTAAGTGAATAAAACCTGACTTCTAAGGTATGTGGGCTCTTGGCCCTACTTATGTGTTGTTTAAATTTATCAATAACCAATTTTGTTTAAACTAGAAAAACATGAAATAAAATAACTTTACATTGTACGTGTGATGGTTATATAGTAAGAATACTTGGGGTCTGGAAAAACTGTCAGGACCTTTAACTGAGGGGGAGTTAGCCGCGGTCTGTTTGAAGGCGAAAAAAATCAGCTAAGGAGGGGATGAACTATGGACCATCAGGCTGATAGGATACCTTGTGTGAGACGTTTTTTGCCTATTAAATCGCTTTAAAATGATTGTTATTCTTTTATTTCTTGCATGTATAAGTTCTTGCGATTAATATTCTGCGCATTTTCCTTTCCTACATTGAAAATTATCCAACTAAGTAAAAATCAAATATTGGTGTACACCGAAAGCAACCAAAAAACCAATTGCATAATGTCGATGATCTCATTATTTATTTATCGTTGATTTCGTCAACAAGGCATAAAGGGTAAGGGTTAGTTTTAGGGCAAGGGTTAGTTTTAGGGTTAGTTTTATGGTTTAGTTAAAGGTTTATGTTTTTGTGATTGGTTTACGGGTTGCATACGTTGCTCTGTAATGTTCTCATGCTTCCCTAATGCATTTATTTGCATCAAATAAGAGGTAAATCTTCTTATTTATTCTTAAAACTTTCCGCAACGATGCGACCCATACTATTTTTCCTGATTTCCTTGGCTTACTTATCGTCATAAAAGCAGCCAATCAGCGCACGCTCAGTTTACTTGTATGGTAGACAAATAGCTCTTCTCGCTGAGGACATCACATCTTCCGTATTTGCCACTGAAAACTCGAGTCGTTTAGTTTTTGAATGTCTAATTCAATTGTTCTATGCACACTACTTATCGAATGTTTGTTGCAGGCATATGCGAGTTTTAAGTCATCTGCATATAAAAATGTTGTAGCATAGGTTGATATCATGGATAACTCATGAATGTAAATGAGAAATAAGGGGGGACCTAGGACAATGCCTTGAAAACACCACTGCTTATAGGAGCTGGTTCTGATACTATATTTCGAAGTTTTACTACCTGGAATCCGTTTTGAAGATAGGATTTGAGAAAATCAAGAAGTATTTGTCGAATCCCGTGACTCACTAGCTTCACGATCAGTCTTTTATGGGGAACTTTGTCAAGGGCTTTTTTTAGATCAAAGTTAATTGTAGCTACCGTGTTCCCATCATCTCGATTTCTGGAGAGGAATTCCAAGAAAGTGAGATGGCAGGACTGACATGACTTTCGGGTAAAAAGGCATGTTGAGAGAGAGGTATGAGATTTACATTCGTCAGATGGTCTAACATTTGGTTATAAATTATTTTTTCTAAGGTTTTTGCTAGAACCGATGTTCGGTGAACACCAAGATAATTTTGCGCATTGGACCGATTTTCATGTTTGTAAATTGGGGTGATACATGATTTTTTCGGAATCCAAGTTTGTTGGGCCGCGCTTGTGTAAATTGAGGGAAAATCTCGTTTGCAAATTGTTGCTGGATTCTCTGGAGCCCGAGAATGATCACCAGACAGGTGTCGTTGAAGGGCAAAATAAACAGCGGCCGATGAGGATAGAATTGAGCTGTGGAGAGTGTTTAGCAAGACACTTGCTGGCACGCGTCAAAACCGAAAGTGTGCTTATGTGTTAGATTCGAGTTTAAACAAAATTGGTTATTGATAAGTTTGACCAACGCTTAAGTTAAGCCAAGAGCCCACGTAACTCCCCCACCTGAGGGTTGGTGGGTTACAAACGCTCGACAAAAGAGGATGTACAAAAAGGTTAAACAACAAAGTCTCGCAAGTTGGTAGGAAAACGAACATGTCTACCAGAACGAGTTGGAGGTGGGGAAGGCGTGGGAGGGGGGGTGAGAGGGGTGGGGGTAGGTTCGGGTGGGGAGGGTGGCGGTGGGCTGGGGGCAGCAGTGGAGTGCAGGGCGAAGGTGCCGTGGAAGTGGACGGACCAGGTGATGGTGTCGTGCATTCAGCGTAGGCCAGCTTCAGTCTGTCGATGGACACCATATCAGTAGCATCAGCCTTTTCAATGACGAAATATTTGTCCTTCCATTCCAGCACTTTGAATGGACCATCGTACGGTGGGCAGAAGAGCCTGCGGACTAAATCTTCCGGAAAAACACGAATGGGGTTGTGTGCAAGTCCTCGTGCATGAAAACGCGACGAGGTGTCGAGGGCGTGGGATTCGGGCTTAGTGCGGCCATGCATTGCTGCAGCTGTTGCACGAAGTTGTTCGTGGCGTCAGGAGGGATGGAGGAAGACTGAACGAGCTCACCGGGTAAACGGATGGGTGTGCCGTGAACGAGAGCGGAGGCTGTGCATTGAATGTCTTCCTTAACAGCCGAGCGAATACCTAGGAGCCCGAGCATGATCACCAGAGAGGTGTCATTGAAAAGCAAAATAAACAACGGCAGGTGAGGAGAGAATTGAGCTGTGGAGACTGTTTAGCAAGACAGTTGCTAGCACGCGGCAAAACCGAAAGTGTACATGTGTGTTATATTCGGGTTTAAACAAAATTAGTTATTGATAAGTTTGAACAACGCACAAGCTAAGCCAAGAGCCCACACTACTTACTCGTTAATTTTATCCATCGTCCGCACGTCAGAATGGATTTTGATTATAATCTTTCACAGGCATATCATACAGCAGCTGAGTTAAAATGTAAGTATGATTTGCGCGCATGTGACTTCAATCTATCTGAATTCTGCGCCCTTAGAAGCGCTGTCTAAAAATCGAAATGAGGCCTAGTCTGGATTACCAGTAACTTTTCCTTAGTCACCTGCGTGCTAGATTTTTGTCTAACACTCTTCTAGCAACTCTGTTGATTTTATTAATACTTGTACGTACAGTACTAATACACAGTGTTCATATGTAGGTTTATTTGAACCTTATGTTTATTTGATATGTGACCGAATTCACCCGTAGTGTAAACTGAATGTTTCCTACAGACAAATCCACAGTCCGAAAGCTGAAAAAACCGTATTTACGACGTTTAACGACCCACTTATAGAAATATCGCTCATTGTCGACATCTGTTAAACAGTTATTTTAGGTTCAAAGTAAATAAGGGGGAAAAAGGCGTCGATGGTTTTGCTCTGATGTTCGTTCGAAAAGGCCGATAGATACTAATAAGATCACTTTCAAAATATTTCAATTATAATAAAATAATATGCAACGGCTGCGCGCCATGGTAGTCTAGTGGCTAGGACTTCGCGTTGTGGTCGCAACAAACCAGGTTCGAATTCTGGTCACGGCATCTGCTTCTGATTTCTTAAACGACCCTCTGGGTGTCGTAGCTACTGCCTCTTGTTGATTAAAGCTACAAACATACGTTTACATTTATGGTTCTTGGCTAGTCCAAATTTTGTTCTTACGTTGCCTGCACTGCGCTTTTTTACACTCCCTATCGGCATCGGTATATTTGAGGGAAATGTAGGTGGGTAGTGTAACGAACCGAGACGACCGATGGGCGATTTCGTGCGACTATAACCCGAAACAGAACAACGAATGCGATTGCTAGATGAAAATGACCGAACCCAAAGAAGAACAAGACCGTTTAAACAAAAACTGTTACTCTTAAACTTGACTACTATTTGAAGGACTAATTTATTAGTCCTGGCTACAACAATCGGAACAATCAGTAAAGTCGTCCTTTGGCGGGGATGATTGACTGTCCTGGTCCTGGTCCGGGTCCTGGCCGGAGATGACTTCAGGGAGACGTTTGGAGGCGGCTGCCGGGAGCGATGATCAACCTTCCATAGGACCGTCTATATATATAGTAAGCGAAAGCAGGATTAAGTCTATATTATAGAAGATAAACCAATGGGAATGCTTAATTTATACAATAGCCAATAGCATAAACTCGCCGACATAAAATAGCCGATCAGTTAGCCAATAGGATTATGTCCGCTTGAAATAACCAATTCGTGACACGGTACGCCGCCATCTTTAATATAGTGCAAAATGAACAAAAATTGAGGCCATCTTAAGGGTATTTGTTACACTGCATCCTCCCCGAAAAAAATATCGCTGTCCTCAGCGTGCACCTCATCCTCCGAATTATGTGGACTACTTCCTACAGGTACGAAAGTCTCCTCTATATCTTCGGGTGGTACCTCGTCGCGTGGGGGGTTCGGGGTTACGATCTGGTTCGGCGGGACGGCCGCCCAGTTTGAGGCGGTTGAAGTGTACCGTAAACTCGGGGCTGAAAGGCCGTTCGTGCCCCTGGATAACGCACGTAGTGTCCGAAATAACTCGGGTAACGGTATATGGGCCGCACCAATCAACTAGAAACTTAGATGGCATTCCCTGGGTAACGGAATAATTCCGAAGCCAAACGACATCACTTACTTCGTAAGGACTTCCGTTGGCCAAACGGCCGTAGTGATCGTTTTGACGCCTCTGGGTCCCCTGAAGATGTATTCGCGCTTCTTCTGCGGCGAAACGCATCTTATTGTTTAGACTCGTAAGGTAAACGCCGATGGAAACTTCGTTACTATCGCGAGGTACTTGAAGGTCCTCGATAATTCGCATTTCTCGGCCGCATGTAAGCGCAAAGGGGGTTTGGTGGGTCGATGCATGTACCGTGGAGCGATAGGCTAGCATACAGGCTGGTAAAGCCCCGTCCCATGTTCGGGGAGCCTGTCTATCAACGAACGCTTTGAGCAAACCGATTAGGGTTCTATTCGTCCGCTCTACTTGTCCATTACCTTGCGGATGGTACGCAGTCGTGCGAGTTTTATTGATTCGCAGGTACTTACATAAGTCGCGTATGGTTGCGTTTTCGAACGAACTTCCCCTGTCAGAGTGAAGCTGATCGGGGGCGCCCCATCTACAAATCCAACCATTAAAATGGCCTGGGAGACTGTTTCGGCAAAGACATCGGGCAAGGCTACTACTTCAGCCATCTTTGTGAAGAAATCAACCATCACTAAAATGTACCGATTATGCCTGTACGACTCGGCAATGGGTCCGATGATGTCGACACCAACGCGCTCGTTGGGATACCCGGTCAATATTGGCTGAAGAGGGGCCCTGTTTAGCTGTCGCGGTGGCTTAAGTTGATTGCATAGGGTGCACTACCGAATGTGATTCCACACGGAACGCTTTAAGTTGGGCCAGTAATATCTACGCCTGAGTGCCCATTCGGTCTTATATATTCCTACATGTCCTAACTCGGTATGTATCCTCTCTATTACTTCGTCTACCATGGATAGAGGTAGCAAGATACGTCGTGGATGCTGATCACTATCTCTATAATACAGGACACCGTTATCCAAAAATAACTTATCCCAAACTGTGTGCAGGCAGCGCGTTTCGTACCTCTGCCCCCTTAACTCGTCCGTGCTCAACGACCGGGTTTCACTAATTTTTCTATGGTATATCGGCCCAATGTGCGGGTCTTCACGTTGTGCCTGCGCCCACATATAACTTTGGTCGTCGTGAAGTGATATCGTACTTATGTTAATGTCTGTACACGATGGACAATTTCCGTGCGGTCTATAGGGTTTCCTAAATAGGGCGTCAGCATTATTGTGCAGACGACCCGGTCGGTATAAACATTCGTACTCGTAGCCTGCTAGTTGCTCTTGCCATCGTGCGACTTGCCTTTCGGGGTTCTTGAAATTACGAAGCCAGGTTAGCGAGCTATGATCCGTTATAACTATGAACTTCCGGTACTGTAGGAATGGTCGACATTCTTGAACGAAGAAGACGAGGGCAAGCATCTCTTTCTTAGTCACACAGTACCGCCTCTCAGCTTTGCTCAGGGATCGACTTAGGTACTGGATAACACACTCTGTCTTATCAGCTTGTCTTTGTGATAAAACAGCGCCAATCGCGAATTCACTTGCATCTGTGTCAAGTTTAAATTCTCCCGCCTGTTGACTAACATTGGGGAACGCGAGGATTGGACTGGAACACAAGTTGAAGCTCGCTGCACATTCGGGTGTCCACTAAAAGCGAACTCCCTTTTGCGTGAGCTTATTTAACGGTGCAGCTATATGTGCATAGTCCTTAACAAACTTCCTATAGTAGGAAGCGAGACCCGTGAAACTTCTAACTTCAGTCACATTGGTGGGTGTCGGCCACTCGCGGACTTCCACAACCTTATCTATGTCCGTTTCGACCCCCAGGCTGACACGACATGTCCTAAGAACTTAACCTTATCTCGTATGAGTACGCACTTTGCCGGCTTAAGGGTGAGACCCGCCTGTTTCAACACGTCGAATATCCTACGCAAATTATGCAGATGATCGTCGAAATTCTTTCCAAGAATAAAGTGACTTAAAGTGACTTAATAATGATATCGTCGAGATACACTAAACAGGTACTCGGGATCAATTGTGCTAGAACCTGGTTCATAAGCCTTTGGAAAGTACTAGGCGCATTAGCTAGACCAAAAGGCATAGTCTCGAATTCGTATAGTCCAGAAGGGACTGAGAAAGCAGTTTTCTCACGGTCGGACGGCCGGACTTCTACTTGCCAATATCCAGCAGCTAAATCTAACGTCGAGAACACCCGATTACCCGAAAGCGCATCTAACGTTTCATCAATGCGAGGTAACGGAAAGGAATCTTTAGTCGTGACCTCGTTTAACTTACGATAATCTACGCATAGTCTTAATGTCCCGTCCTTCTTCGTGACTAGAACGACCGGAGACGACCAGGGATAGCTAGATGGCTTAATTATCTTTCGATCAAGCATATCGTCTATCATCGCCTTTAACTGTGTCTGGTAGAATACAGGTTGTCGTCGAGGCGGAATCTTAATAGGTCGGGCTGTTCCCGTATGTATTTCGTGATGAGCTGCATTGGTTCGGCCGTACGAACGACCGTCCTTATCAAAAATGTCCCTAAACTCATGAATTAGATTACCTAGCCTCGTAGAGCTAACCGAATCGAGCGAGGATGGAACTAACCCCTTAACACATTCGTCTAACTGGGACGTGTTAACCTCGACCAGTATACGTGGCGCCTCGATATTAAAGGGAATTTCAATTCCACAAAAGCGTATACAATTAAGATTAAAATCTACTAAACATTCAAAAGCATGTAAAAAGTCTGCTCCTAATATCCAGTTCCAAATGATATCTGGGCAAATAATAAATGTATGTGTAAATTTAATGCTATCAAACAAAAGCTCTAGTTCTACTATGCCGTTGTGTCGCAGGGTGTTGCCATTAGCCGTTTTCAGACTAATTTTGGACTTACTGCAATATCTAACCTTCGCTTGAAGTTTAAGAAATGTTTCTAGCCTAATAAGGGAGCACCCAGCCCCTGAATCAACTAAGCATGGCAACTTAGAGTTTCCTATAGTAGTATTAATAACTGGGAAAGACTTAGTGGAACCTATGTTCGTAATACACATATTAGTTATCAAAAGGCACTTACCGGATTGTTCGTCCTCACCTGGGGTGATCACATGAACACCGGGACTATATGGGGGGCGGTTCTGTCTCGTCCGTTGTTGTCGCCAATTCCCTCAAGGAGTGGGCGGTGTTGGGCCTCGCCAAGAAGAGGTCGGTTGTGGAGGCCCAGTCCAGCCAGCAACATTCTGTGGCTGTCCATGCCAAGGTTGTGAAGGACCCTGCCACGGTTGAGGGAAGCCGTAGGACAAATAGGTTGGCGGTGGAGGATTCATCTGCCACTGAGCCGTCTGAGTGCCTATATCGCGGGATAGGCACTGTTTCGTGGCGTAGACGCCAACCGTCTTTGGAGGCCGGGGACCGAATATGTCGCGGGTCATCGGTGGGACAGCGTCACGCTGGGGCACGGCAATGAAGGCTGCCTCTTCTTGCTGGGCGTATTCTAGAGCCTTCATAATGGCGGTGGGTGTGTTTCGAGCAAACTCACGCCTACCGTCATCTCTAGCTACACCTTCTAGAAAGATGTCCAGGATCTTTGTTTCCAGATCAGCGAAGCTGGAGCTGGAAAAGCTTTGTGAGCTAAGACGCGGAAATGGCGTTGGTATTCGCCAATTGACTCTCCAGTCATTTGTCTCCTGGTTCTAAGAGCTTGACGACTGTTCCATGGCGTGACTGGAGCACCAAACTCTCGTCTGAGTCTGTCAAATATGGTGGCCGTGGTTAGTGAGGACGTTACGTTACAGGCCCTAGCAATGCCCAGCACCTCGTCGTCCACGCATTCGAGGACGACAGCAGATCTGCTACCTTCATCAATTGTGTCGATGAAGGTCTTCATGCGACTCTCCCATAGGTCGTAATCGTCTGAGGGCGAGAACCTATTTGGCCGCGTTGTCCTTGACGCAGGAGAAGTCACCTTCTCCATTGCCGGTACAAGACGAGCGAGTAGTTCGTCGATGTCACTATCCCACCGCTGCCACCAATGTGTAACGAACCAAGACGACCGATGGGCGATTTCGTGCGACTATAACCCGAAACAGAACAACGAATGCGATTGCTAGATGAAAACGACCGAACACAAAGAAGAACAAGACCGTTTAAACAAAAACTGTTACTCTTAAACTTTACTACTATTTGAAGGGCTAATTTATTAGTCCTGGCTACAACAATCGGAACAATCAGTAAAGTCGTCCTTTGGCGGGGATGATTGACTGTCCTGGTCCTGGTCCGGGTCCTGGCCGGAGATGACTTCAGGGAGACGTTTGGAGGCGGCTGCCGGGAGCGATGATCAACCTTCCATAGGGCCGTCTATATATAGTAAGCGAAAGCAGGATTAAGTCTATATTATAGAAGATA
>JAYGXS010002444.1:0-10369 GCA_036362985.1 Ligula intestinalis | reverse complement strand
AGGTGACTTTTACAACACGATTTCCTACTGCCAGCACTGTGTACAATTTTGCTGGCTTTAGACCGTTATCATTCTTTTCCGAAAAAAATTAACATGAAATTCTGTTATGATGTCATATGTGCTCCCCTTGACTGCACATTAACTGTAAGAATAGCCTGTTTGCGTTATATTAATAGGGTTCTCAAGGACATTTCTTGCCTGGTACCCTTAAAATATACATATACAAATGTGATAGCACGTGCTCTGCGAACTATGTATTTTGAATGTGAAATTGATTTTCCTAATTTTCTGCGGATGCAATGTCTAAATCGTAGGCAAGATCCGTAAATGTGAATCATTTTTTGAGCACGTGATGTATATCCCGTAGTGGGATGCCCTCAATTATATTCCAAGAAGCTCCATAAAATTTATGAAATTATTTTTCTGCTTGCAACGATTATTAACGGGAGTGTATTCAGTGATATTCGGATGGCTAATGGCAACACATGGCTCTCAGTCATATGAGGTCATAAAATATGCTATATTATGTTAGTCAGTATTTATAAAACAGGAAAATTATGTATAAAATGTGAAAAATAGGGATTGCTTATGATAAATATCTGCAATGACTATAAATATGCTGCAAATAAAATGCACTTATTTATTTTACTTATCTTCGGAACACGGTGGACTGAAAAGGCATGTCTTCCATAACCTGGGTTTTTTCTGCCTAATAGGCATTTCTGGGACTTTGCTGGCTTAGGAAGGGTTCCTGATCCACCGAATCTCCACGTCACTCTGATACGCTGATGAAGGTAGGCATTTTAATGTCATCAACCGCTGCGTTCAAATTTGGGTTTGGATTTTAAGACCAAACGGATGCATTTTGCACAAATTACCCATATGAGGTAAGAAAATAACCACAAAGTCATGTTTTACAAAAAAAACTAAGCTATTTCAATGGCTTCTAATTACTTTTTCCCATTTTTTTCTGCCAGGCTCCATGTGCTGGTCACAACGGAGGGGGGCCCCACTATGCAAGTCAAGGCGGATGGAATTAGTTCGTCTATGGCATATTATTAAGCAGCACTAACAACTGCACGAAGAGATTTGACGTATTTGCTTTCAAATACGGCTTTGCATTCAAACTTGCCTGGATTGCACAGATTGTCATTTCGAACCTGTTATAAAGTTGCACGCAACTGCTGGTCTCCAAAAATTGCAATTATTGTGGTAATTGGTAATAAACACAATATACAATAACGTGCATTGTTCCCGAAAAAAACATGCTGGAATCTATAAAAGGAAGACAGTCCCGCAATCCCTAAATCATTGCAGACTTCATACGCCATTTTTTCGAACCGGTTGTTTAAATACCACGATATGCTTACACTGTGACTAAATTTTCTCCCAAAATAATAAATTTCACACGCGTTACAAAACATGATCCATGCAATATATGCAACATGCTTATACATGTAGATCTCCTCTTCCTCACATTATTGATCAATATGCAGTACAACTATGACTGAAGGAAAATGACTTGGTAGGAAGTTGGATATTGAGATGATGAACGCTAGCAACATTTAAAATTATATGTTGATTAAATAGTTTCAAATTGAACTGCAAGGTTTCCCTAAAATAACATTTTTGGAAGTCACTACGCTAGGTCATTGACATCGGCAAATTATGATCTTGTGTCATATTTTTTCAATATATTTACATGTTGGAACAAATAAAGACATCCTTTTGATAAACGAGGGTGTTCGTTTTTGTTTATTTGTAAGTAGAAATAAACACAGAATAGAAATTACATTTATTATAACGATATGTGTTGTTCATTTACATGAAAACACAGCACACACGTTATAATGTCGTCTTCCATTGTAATATACGACCTTGCATGCGTAATTTCCTGTGTGTTAAAATAAAATTAGACCATGTATTATGTTTTTTCTACTTAAATTGATATAAGTCATATAAATAAGAGAAATACTTGTAAGTTGTCCTGTGGAACATCAACTAAGTATTTTTAAATTTACAAGTTATGCATAATTTGGTTGACAGCAGTGGCATATAGCAACGTTCTTAAAATATGAAATAAGGCAATGACAAAACACACTGTATACTTTAATAAGACATACAAGGTGATAATTCAGTCACTTAAATTATGAAAATTAAGCTAAATGTCTTCATAATAAATCCTGTAAATGACAATGCATAAGGTAACTGCAAAAAACTGTAGCTTATTTGACGGCAGGAGCCAACTATATTCTAGCGTAGATAAACAGGTGGAGCTAATGAATAATGATGTCAGAAAAAAAATGATAAATATGGACATTAATTATGCCTTAAGAGTGAATATTTTGGAAGTACTTTGAGTTAGTAGTCGCTGACTCTGGCCCCTAATCCTGAGTCATTCACATTGTAAATATTGCTATTTTTGCACAGGCATTGACGTGGTTTTGGTTCTTGCAAAATTGTTAATCATATGTGCAAATTATATGAAGGCATCTTGGCGTTTTTCACAAAATCCTATGTGAAGCGCATGTTAGGTGATAGTCAAATGTTGCTTTTGACACTTCTTTACTTAGTTTATTCATGCAGGCAAAACTGCGGCTGTTGAAAACGTGCTCACCAAAACGGCCTGATATTTTGACAGATTATTTTGCTATAAAGGAAAAGGAATTACCTCACGAAGTCGAAGGGCATTTGAAACGGGACTGTTACGTTTTGTTCATTCAAATCGCCACATTTGCTTTTCTGTCAATCTCCTTTGCATAAAGTCCTTAAATCAGCGATCCAGCCAGTAACGGGGAAGGTGTTTATGATCTCCCGCCAACGTAGTCGTGGTCTTCGAAAACGAAATGCCAATTTAGTTATTCGGTTTTCATCACTGCCAAAAACAGTTTTTTTTTAAACTGTAACCGCTGTTAGTTCAAACTTGGCATGAATTATTTAAGAATGCCACACTCATCGCATAAAGGTCAGTATGGCAATGCATGAAACATGTGAGATGTTCTTAAATTTGGAATTTAATACAAACGCGTAGGCCACGTTGCTATTTAACCGCTTCCAATATTTGTTAATGTTAGACCATACGTCTTGCTAAAACTGTAAAGCATTTGTTACTTTATGCTTGAAAATATGATCAAATAACGTAACTTTACTTAAGACGATCCCTGTGGTAGACCGCGTGTTTTTAATTTATTTAAAAAACTGCTATGCGTCATCGTCAAATTTGACACTTATTTCTAGGCAAAGCTTGAAATAAGACACTTAAAATTAGCAGTAACCAAATTGTGAAAAGTTGGTTATGCACCTCTTGGGCGCCTTCCAACAACTCGAAGGCCGGAAAAACCTAAAACAAACCTTCTATGTTGCGGCCAGTATTGCTTTGTTTCAGGTTTTGTGTTTTGTTTATACTGGGCGAGATAGGGAGTTTGTTACAAGTGAAAAAAACCTGCCTTCAAAGGTATGATACAAACGGAATAAACTGACAGTTGTAAGCTGACTTTACTCATCAGCAGGATAAATGTTACATACCGTTTAAAACTCTAGTTCTAGACGGAGAGGGTTGGCACAAGAACACAGTGTTTTCAGTCATCCGTCAATGGTTGTCGGCAAAAGTTGCGCGCTTTTAGCTGAAGGGTAAGCAGACTGCGGGCTGCTGCTTCAGCAGCATAATCTTCAGCATGAAGCCTGGCGGGGATCAAAGTCCACGAACGCCATCAGAGTGAAAGAGCGATTCCACCGAGTCAGCAACCAAAATTAATGAAAGTTGTCCTGAATCTAGAAAACTAGTTTAAGCTCTCTTAAACTTAGGGTAGTTTTGGTGGGTTTTAATACTTTTGGGCAGCTTATTACATATTGATATGGCATTTATTGAAACGAATTGCCGGTACTTAACTGTTCGTGCCGTAGGACGAAATAGAAATACGTCTCGATGACTGGCGCGTCGAGAGTGCTGAAGCTGCCTTATTGTACTAAGGGGATTAAAGATTTGACCATTCAAAAGTTTAAACAGAAAAAAAAGTCCCTTCTGCAATCGACGAAGCCATATGGGGATCCAGCTTTATAAAATCGCAACTTTAGTGGTAGGTTACGTTACGGTGTTCTGTAGTGAAAATTATTCTTGTAAAGAAGTGCTGCACCGATTCTATTTTCTTTCGTTCACTAGTGCGCAGAAGACTAAATAGAGTCGAGCAGTATTCAAGACTAGGTCTCACGTACATATTATACAGGCTAGTACATACCTGCATAGTCTTAAAGTTTCTAAGGATAAATCCGGTGGTTAGGTGGGCTTTCGAGACTATCAGGGTACAGTGCTCTGACAAATCGCAAATATAAGAGTAGGATATGCCTTAATCCTTGATAGTTCCTGGGACATTTAGTTCGTGGACATCAATGCCTAATTCCGGTTGATGATCATCGCCAACAACCATAACGGAACATTTGTGCCATGAAAGGGTAAGGCGCCATGTGCAACACCAATGGGCGAAGGCCTGCAGATTCTTGTTTATCAGCTTGAGGACGATGTTGCCATCTGCCGGTTTATATCGATAAGCGACTTTTAAATCATCAGCGTACATGAAAGGTCTGCCATACTGAAAACAATCTGAAACGTCGTTGACAAACAGGCAAAATAGGAGCTGACCCAGTACACTACCCTGTATAACTCCACTCCTAACATGCGTGGGGTTGGAGATAACATTGGAAATTGTTACTCGTAGTGTGCGAGGACCCTAAAAGAAAGACATGGATGTCAGTGGCTTGCTACCTATGCCGGAGGAGGCTAGTTTCAGAAGGAGGAGGTTATGATCGACCCGATCAAAGGCCTTAGTAAAATCAAAAAAGAAGCTTTTAGTTGAAAAAACTGCTGTCTATAGATTGCAGCACATAATCAAAAAAAGAGAGCTGACAGGTGTCACAAGATCGTTTCTCTATAAAGCCATGTCGAGTTGTATTGAGCAGGTTGTTTTATGTCAAGTGACGCATCACCTTTTCTTTGATTAAGGTCTCCAAGATCTTCGAAGCTGAGGGAAGTGTATTTATTGGCCTAAAGTTGTCGAATGAGTTTGATCGGCCATGCTTTCGAATAGGCATTATGTGCGATTCCTTCCACAACGAAGGAAAGGTTTCGCTCTCAAGAGCAAGATTAAATACCTAACAAAGAAAAGACGGAAAGATATTATTCGTTTCAGCTCTTAGAAGGCAAACTGGGACGCCATCTGCTCCTGGACTATTGGGTTGACGATTACGACGAATGGCTACAGTCACATGCCAGACGGTAAAACCGTCCAAGACTGGATAACCGAAGGTGCAGCGAATGAGCTTTCACTAAACTTTTTGGATAGGAACGCATTGAAGCTAACGGCGGTCAACTTAGCGTCAGCTATGGGGTTTCCCAAAGCATCTTGAGGTATGGGGTGCTGCGTTTTCCACTGCACTTTAACTGTACGCAAAAAGAGTTTCGCAACATTAAGGGAGGGATTTTCAGCGAATTGAGCCTCATCGGCTACCTGCTTTTCTTCGGAGAGCTTCTTAACCTGCTCAAAGCTCAGTGTGATCAAGGGAAGAACGGGAGTGTGGTTCTGCCGATGCAAACGACGAGAGAATTTACGACGGAAAGGCAGAGGTAGGTACACTTCATCCTTGACATGTATTAATTTCTTACGGGGGACAAAGTGGAGGATGAGTGGATCCAACAATTTGTACAGTGCATCGGTACAAACATTTACATCCAAACATTTGAAACATTCAAACCAGTCGAGAGCGTTAAGGTGTGCCAGTAGGTCAGATTTGTTTGCTGTGCTTCAATTTCTAACATAACTTTTAGAGGTCGTAGCCGAGAAATTGATTCTGGAGCTATTGGAACCTACCCTATTCGAAATGCCTTAATAATGCTGAAAGACTCGCCTGGTTTTAGCAACGGTTTGGCGTACAGTCGCATGAGACCCACGTCATACTTAATTCGTTCCTGTGCAATTGACGACTCTGACTCTGGGGCCCCCTTGACAACTATGTTCTGCTTGCGACTCAATGGGGCATGTGTTGCAAGCTCACGTGTTTCAGCCGAGGGAGCGATTGTATCCAGTACACGCGGTTCTGACGAACTGGCTATTGGGTAAGCTGAATGTAAACCCTTGCACTGTTTGGCTTTCTTAGGCTTATGCCTCTTTTGAGTTTTGATCTTGTCAAACTCTTGGTCATTGCTTTCTTGTGCAGAGTCGAACAACGATGTGGTGCTCGGATGCAAATCCCGATAATTGCTACTGTCGTTTAAGCCGAGTGGCGATGGTATAGCCCGTGGGCTTGACACATGATCCGTTATGCAGTTTTCATGCGTGTCGACAGACATGTTCAAATCCAAGGCAATATCAGCGTCAACTCGTTCTTGTGCAATTGTTGGCGCTATCTCTGGAGCCCTTTTTACAACTATATTATGCTTGCGACTCACTGGTGCATCTGTTGCCAGCTCACGAGTTCTGACCAAGCGGCCATCTGTATCCGGTACTCAATGTTTGATGGGTCCTGATGTGCCGGTTTTTTTGGTTTTCTGACTGCGCATTCCTGGCATATTTAGACTTTCGAGCATTTCTAGCCCTATGATTTTGGCTTCATGATCTTATCAACCTCTGTATCGTCGCTTTCTAGTGCAGCATCAAGCAACGATCTGACGCTAGAACGCAAATGCAGATCATTGTGAGTGCTGCCTGAGCAGAGTAAAGATGGCGTAAACTGCGGATTTATTTTAGTTTCTTTGCGATCGAGTGAGACGCTTGCTGGTTTACTTGGTTCGGCAGATGATAAGCGAGTTTCATGTTTACCGGCCGAGGCTATCTAAGCATATGTACTTTTGTTTATTCTTGGTTTTTGGCCGACAAGGGCTGTTTTGACCGCTGTAGAAGAAATATGCATTTTCAGATGGGCTACCTCTTGTTTCAGTTTATTTACCTCGTGGTAAATTTCCTGCTTCAACTCCGAAAACTACTGGCGGAGGACAAAGTCCTCACAGTCTTACTTCGGTAAACGTAGTAGACATCTTGGCCGTTTTGCGGGAGGCGGATAATTTATAAAATTATCTAAGTGGTCATATCGACAGTTACTTTCTGGTCGTATCTTAACATGGTTGACAAGGGCCCGTGTCGAAGTCGCAAGGCTGCCTGACGTGCTAACACCGCTAATAATCAGATTTGGCGACCCGGGTTCGTGATCCGTTGGAGGCGAAACGTTTCATGCTAACGGACTTGTAGCATCTAAAGTCTCCATGTTATATTATATTTTTTTATGTGTTGCGACCTGCGTGTGATACTGCCAATTAAGCCGGAAAACAAATCAAAGAACCCGTAGGAGTGAGGCGGAGAGAAGATCGATTGGGCAGATAGTGCAAGTTTACTGAGACAAGCAGGTTACAGCAAGTCAGAGTAAAATATTGAGTTCCTGACAGATAAAATGAAATGTGTTTGGTTAAAAATTTCCTTACAAATAACGTGAGAGTCACTTTTATCCAAACGTGGGAGTCAATTTTATCCTTAATATTCTGAAAATATTCAGATAAAGGTATATAATAACACAGTAATATATGGACTCAGCTTTAGCGTGAAATTCGAAGATGTGCAGATTTTTGTGGCACAGACGAGTTTTTCACAAAATCGACACGTCCAAGAAGCAATTTCCAAACTTTGGAAATAATTTACAGCGGATGAATTTTTCATAGCGACTGGATTAAGATTTAAACGTAGTCAATTCTTGAATACTTGCCAAGAAGCGTGTCTTCTATACTGATATAGATACTAAAAACACGTAAGTTCGAGAGTCTTTAAAATCGCAAACAACTTCAAACTTCGTTGAAGAAAATCAACTGCCGCGGAATAACCACGAAAATGTCCATTCTAAGAAAGAGTTGCACTACAAGAAGTGAGCATTCTATATGACAAAAATGTTATACCATACTTTCGCATTGATATAAGCTTAAAGTCCAGACAGATGTTTCGCCAATGCTTGTGCTACTGCGTGATACAGCAACAAAAAGTTCGGCTCTTCAGTTGGCCCCCAACGTTGTCTATGTGGTTTCTAGCATATGACCTCCAGATAATAATCAAGGATATAATCACGGAAATTATTATGTGCAGGGCATGGGATTTGGTGCATTAGACATGACTTTTAAGGGTCAGACCCTAGAGTTCAATGAATATTTTCGTCGAAGACAATCAACATTCGCGAAAAAATCAGGGAAATGTCCATTCTACAAACGAGTAGCCAATCGACTATGTGGCGTCATAAGTAAAAATTTCACATTAATTAAACTAAAGACTAAACTTAACAACATTTACGTTTTACCTATTCTTGATTGCTGCCCAAAAATTTTTAGGTACCATTTCATCAGATGACAGACATAAACTCGAAATAAATTCAGCGAAGGTTTACCAGAGTTCTGTGTAAACGCGATGACGCCCGAGACTCCAATTCAATAATGTACAATGTATATGGTCTTCAAACCCTCTGGCAAAGGCGACTCCAAAATGGTTTGGTATTCCTATTTAAGGTGACACATAAGCAGAACATCCTTAGAAATAATATGTTAACAAATCAAAACGGTTTCCGTCTTACTAGAAACAACCAGCATCCTGCTGTCCCCTTGAACGCGGTTTGTTAAAATTCGAAGATAAGTGAAGCTTTATATAAATTGATTTATATAAGTGAAGAAACGACTCAAAGTCTTTGGTTTTCTTAAATAAAATATCAGTAAGTAACAGTTGACTATCTTAGCCAAAATCCGCTACCAAACTCCTTCGTTGATTTGGTCAGATATTGTCCTCTGTTTCATAGAACGCTGTACAAATCATTTGTTTTGTACTTCTAGTATTTTATAGTTTATTTGTCAAAAACACATTACTTCGACATATATTTAGCATTCAAAAATCCTTTGCAGGAAAATTTTATTAGAAACAATGACCGACGCGAAAGTTGTTGTGGATCAAATCGATCTGTCAGCCCTCTTAAATTTAACAAACTTTATTGAAAAGTATGAACCTGTATTTAAGATTCTTAATTCACTTCTGGACTCCAATTCATTTGAAAGCAACCTCACGAATTTACCTCAGATTGAGTCTGTAGTGCATTTAGTATCAACAGAAGTTTCAGATAGATCAAAACGTAGCTGTAATATAATCTTCCGCAACTTTCCTCAAACGAGTAATCCAATGGTAGCAATACAAAGCGTTTTTCAACAATGTGGGATAAGTATAGGCATAGTGTCTATCAAAAGACTAAATTCGCGAAGTAAAAACAAACCGATTTTGCTTACATGTTCTTCCCACGCCGAAGCTCAAATGCTACTACAAAACTCTGAAATAAATAGGAGTTTCCGGAGTTTTAAAGCATATATAGGCCCTGACTTGACCCCAATGCAGCGCAGACAAGTTTTTCACAAAGACAAAGGGCGTAAACAAAGTCAGCCGCATATAGTCGTTGAGGACGGAAACACTCCACAAAATGCTACTTCAGAGGAACAATTAACGAGTTCCTCCTCATCTGGGAAGCAAAACGAAAACTATCAACGTAGCATCAGCTTAGATGACTTGAGAGCGACTTCTTCATATTATAATAATGACAAACCGAAAGCAAATAATAAACCTGCCGAAGCAATTAAGGGAAAGAATAAGGTCCAAACAAAAAGACCCCGAAATAGTACAACCCCATTAGACATGACCAACACTTATCCTGAATCTAATCAAGATACACTGATAAATAACAACACACGTCTAAACATGTCCATAAATAGCAATACCAGTCCTAACTCAAAGACCCAAAGTAGTAAACCAGTGTTAGATTATCTCCCCAGAACAACCCAGAATAGACCACCAGTCCCAAACAGAATTTCATATCAAAACGAATATCCGTATTTAAATGCACACCCTAAAATGACACCTAACCCCTTCTCTCAACCCATGTATCCTAGCCCATACACAAGACGACCACCGCACACCCAACCCTTTCAATATAACACACACAATCAAATCCCACCTCGCACAACACCATACCCTCCGATAGTTACACAATGCCATCGAATTCCACCACTCTCATCACCAATTTTTCCCAATGATGCACAATTCGCCACAAATAGTCCAACACCACCATATTATCCACCAATCACACAATTTACGCACATGAGCCCTCAACACAATCAACCAAGTAATAGGAATCCATTTTTTCACAACAGATTCCAGCTTTTGTATCCGACACCATAAGTGTTGCTCTTATTAATGCTAGATCGATAGTAAACAAAGTCCCACGACTTAGGACTTTTATTGACACACACAATCCCGATATAGTCTTTTTAACAGAAACATGGGTAAACGAATCAACCTCCAATGCTTCACTTTTT
>JAYGXS010002443.1:0-10380 GCA_036362985.1 Ligula intestinalis | reverse complement strand
TCGTGATTATGTCTAAGGCAACTCATTCTGGAAGTTTAAATAGTGAAGGAGAACAGGCAATTGGACGAAAATATTTTGGACCAGAAGAGGAGGGTTTTTTTCGGAATAAGAGTGATTCTCGCTGATCGCCACTTATCAAGAATCTTAGACTCCATGAAGGACAATTTGATGAGGTGTGTCAACGCAGGGGCTAACTGAAATGAGCAGGATTTCAGGATAAACGGTGAGATCCCATCTGTCCGTGCAGCCGTTGAAGCTCAAACCTTTTTAGGATGTTTCATCACTGTTTCCTAGACCTAGGAACAAAGACGCTTGCTAATAAGGAAATGGCGTTTGTTGAAAGGTAAGAGGCCGGTTGGTACTACATACCAAGAATGTATGGCCTCCCAAAAATCCATAAACAAGGTGTTCCACTCCGTCCGATCTTGGACATGAGAAACTCACCGTACCACGCCGTGGCAAAATTGCTTGCCGAAAAGTTAAAAACACTTCAGAGCCGCTGTATTCAAGAAGCCTGAAAGGCACGTTTGAATTCGTGGAGGCTGTCAAGGATACTAATATTGGCGAAACGATGATGCTGTCATTAGATGTATCCTAACTGTTCACCAACGTCCCGGTTGTTGAAACCATAGAATATATATGCAACACCACCACCATATAGGGATGACAGTGGAGAGTCTGAAAGATCTACTGACATGCTGTACACAAAATGTAAAATTTATCTGTAATGGCCGTCTATACAGGCAAATTGATGAAGTGGCCATGGGTTCACCACTTGGACCATTCCTGGTAAATGTTTTCATGGGCAAGATCGAGGTAACGAACCTCAAAGACACTATCAATGACCTTAAGTTCTATGGTCGATATGTGGACGACATCTTTTGCCTCACAAAAAAGACTGCTGATATCGATAATCTAGTCCAAAAATTAAATACAGCCCACACAGCACTCACATTTACAGTGGAAACAAAGGCGAACGAGGAACTCGCTTTCCTTGACGTCCTCTTGCACAGACAAGAAGATGGCTCGATACAACGCCGACTATTTAGAAAGAAAACCTGGACTGGGAAAATTCGTGAATTTTTAAAGTTTCGTCCCCCTTAACGTCAAACGGAACTTATCCAGGGAATGGCAGCCAGAATACGCCGTATCTGCTCTCCTGAAATAGTGGAAGTAGAATTGCAGCAACTAAAGGGCACACTCCAGGAAAACGGTTAGCCGGAACGGTTCATCCTTCGGAACATCAAAGTATGTGCCCCAAAGGTTGCAATTGCAACGGTGGAAAAGAAATATCTGTTTATAAGGCTGCCGTTTATTGGCGACGCAACGAGTGAACTAGTAAGAAGGCGCCTGAGGACAGCGGTTATGAATTCCTTCCCGGCTGCAAACTTGTGGGTTCTCTTCACTAACTCTCCCCTTCTACCAATGGGAGGTAAGGACAGACTACCGCTTCAGGCCCCATCTATGTGCATCTATTCGTTCACTTGTTCCTGTGGAGCGGGCTATATTGGCCGAACAACGCGACGTCTGGAGAAGAGAATGCGTGAGCAAATACCAGCTTGGCTTAGCAGACGGGAGAATAGACCGACCTTAAGCTCAATCCTAGCCCACCTACTTGATACAAACCACCAAGTGGACGCGAGTGAAGCCTTTCGGGTCATATACCGCACGCCAACTTACTTCTCCAAAGGCTTGCGCAAATGGGTGTTAGCCACAGCAGAAGCAGTGGCAATCCGGCTAGCAAAACCCATTCTATGCTGTTAAAAGGCGCTGGTTCAAGCCATCGGCTTCCCTTGGCCGACTGCACGCAGAAATCCAACACCTACTGAAGCCAAAGAAGACGAAGCAACGGAGAATAGTCAAGCGCAAGCTGCGTGGCTGACATACAGAACTCAATCCGCGGACCGTGAGGACATCCCACCTGTCTCATCTGGGCATGGCAACCAGCATCCTACCCACGCAGGCGCCCGCGTTCAGGAGACGAGGGAAAACTCAGCTGCTTAATTACCCTCACCCTTTTTCTCCCCCTCCCCCTCCCTAAATTTGACTATTATATAGTTGCTGTAATTAAATGACCAATTTTATTCCCCAGGTCATGTACTGGCCTGACGATGAATGACCGAAAACGATCGTTTGCCAACACGAATTTTCAATCGCAAAAATGGGAATTTTCGCTGAACTAATACCAATGTAGCTGATAGAGGATACTTCGTTGGGCAGAATGGGTCACAGTCGAAAAATACACTGGACTGACTTTCGTTCGTTAAGTAAGGACCATGGAATTTCGTTTTCCACACTGAACGAATTGAGTGTGTGCGTAAAATAGTCCCCAAGCCAAGAGACAACCCAGCCGGGAGAGCCGCATGCAGAAGATATATTAAGTAAAAGAAAGCGCGGGATCGTTTAAAGGGCAGAAAAATGTCAAGTAAAGCACATCCGTATGCAAGGTAGCCCTTATTTAAATGTCTTACAGCAGACTGAACTACCAGAGCAACAGCGTCTAGTGTATTGCGTGTAGCCTTATAAGCAAATTACAAGGGATCGGAAAAAGAGGAAGAAAATGGCGTTATTATGTCTAAGGCAACGCTTTCTGCAAGTTTCAATATTGCAGAATAGAAGAGAATTGGACGACAGGATTTTGGACCAGAAATGACAGTCTTTTTCGGGATGGGAATGATTCTCACAGATCGCCACTTACCAGGAATCTTAGACTTTATGAAGGACAATTTAAAGATGCGTGTCAACGCAGGGGCTAACTGAAAGAGCAGGGTTTCAGGATAAACGGTGAGATCCCATCTGGCCCTGCAACTGTTGAACCTTGAACATTTTAAGATGTTTTATCACTGGTTCCATAGACGCAGGAACAAAGACTCTTGGTAAAAAGGAAATGTATTTGTCGGCAGATGGGGGCAGTGGGAGTGTGGGTGAAGTTTGCATTAAAGTTATCTCAGTCTAAGTCAGCAAGTCTACATGTGCTAGTGTATTGCGGTGACCAGTGAGACACTCAAGACCCTTCAAAATTTCGTCCGAGGACAGAGGAGATGATGATGTAAAAAGTTAACTAACCAAAAGGTCGTTCAGCCTGCAAATATCATGCTTGATTAGGATGTTCATTTACTTTAACCAATCTCGTAGACCCAGTTTTTAGAAAAATTCCTTTTGGTATGTCAAAGTTTTTAGGTTAGGAGAAGATGTTCTGTCATATCTAACCATAACAGTGTCAAGAAGACAGCAGACGGTAAATATTTCGTTTAAAAAGTTGTAAGACAACTGGAGCATGACTCTACATTCCAGTTGTCAGATCTGTCGGTCTGGAGCAGGAAATATTATGTGAAGACGTGTCACGAACCTTTTTTTTTCTCTCGGGTTTGGCTAACAGCCCTTTATTAGAACTACAATAGATGGTAAGCAGGCCCAATAACACAGAACGATCTATGCCTGAAAACCAAGCTGTATTTTCGACCACATAAAGCTTGGGATGTTTGGTCCGCATGTGATCAATAGGGGCGTCAGCGCGAGTGGTAAAGGAACCTAAGTCGTCAAAACCCAACAACGTAAGGGGACAAAGACTTACACGGTTTAAATCACCACTTATACTAATGACATGTTCGCAAGACAGAACTGCAAGTTTAACGGAAAGAAAATCAAATTTGAATGCTGACATAAATAATGCCTTTCGAGTTACTAGAAAATCGGTGGTTACATATAACAGCAATGGCGTTTATCAAGCTTTCCGAACAAGAAAATTGGGGCTTATATTTTGTGCACCGTTGCTGGTTTTCAAAGATAGCCACTTCACCGCCAGTGCTGCTGCATAAGGATTTTCTGTCCGATCGAAAACAAAAAAGACCGGCGAAGTATTGAGTTGCGACTCAATATCACTATTAAGCCAGGTCTCCTGCAGAGAGATAACTGCAGACTTACTGTGCTCTTTTTTCAACATAGGTACCGATTACATGACACTTGGTAAATAGGAATCTGCGATTTGTCGAGAAAATTCGGGGATGTGTCATAACATTCAAAGGCTTACTTTTATTTCCTTTCTGCCAACCTGAACGATGCCTTCTTTTTCATGTGGTCGTCCTACGGAGAATTGTCGACGTTGGTGAATAGCAAATGCGGCATCTGATAAATGTAATAAGCCCCAAATTAAAGTTAACTAACTAAGCGAAGACATCTCGGATACGTAGAGCACCAAGGTCAAGGTTGTGGTAACATAACAGGTTTCATGATGTTAATCACACATAATCAGTAAAACGAATTTGCGAATCTGTCAAGTCCACGCAGGTAAAGCTTCATTCGTATGGGACCAAGGGAAACTATCGGCTCTCTACAGTGCAGTACCTTAACAGCATTGGGCATGACAAGAAATCAGTTCAATCGTTCACACAGCGAGCCCCAGGATATACACTAAAATTGTTAGCTGATACTATTCTGATTCGGAAAATCAGCATCTCTAATTAATAATGTTAGAAGATAAATTGGCCAACATACGTTTATTTTCGATAATTTCTCGTCAGGCCTTTACATTAATATGGTAATGAAATGAATAAACAATGGCGGTTGGTGGACAGATAAGTGTTCTCGTTGTCAAGGTGGGGAGGGGGGAGGTGCAAGGGGGGTTGGGGGCGAAGTCGGGGAAGTTGAGGTCAGAATGTCAATGTCTAGACAACCCGGCGTCCACGGCCGCTGATAAGGTGTGCGTTCCTGGATTGGGGACTTGTTCATCTCTGCGGGGCCCGTTTCCGAGGCCAGCCATCCGTTGCAGCTGGTCGTGTTACCTAGTTTTGCCATGGCAACTGGGGCGCCGCGACGAACCTCTTTTGGGCGCATAGCAGCGGTCTGCGTAGCCTGATGACGGTGACCTCTTCCGTCGCCAACAGACGCTGCCCGAGGAATTTTGAGCAGCTTAATGGCACCTTGTAAATCACTCGAAAGGCCTCTTTGGCATCCACGCGATGGTTTGAGACTACCAGGTGCGCTAAGATTGAACTGTTTACACCTTTAAGCTGGCCCTTAAGAGTGTTCATCTGTTTAGCAAACAACATAGTTTATTCATTACAGTACCATATAAATGTAAAGGCCTGACGAGAATTTATCGAAAACAAGCGTATGTTCGCCAATATATTTTCTGCCACTTTCATCATATAAAAAGAACTTTTGCAATTTTCAATGGGAATGTTCGCAAAATTAATAATGTTTTATCACAACTGTTCATGTGTAACTATCTGGGTTTATTAGTAAAATTACGAAAAGTAGAAACAAACTTCCACAAACCTACTGCAAGTCAGATTAGTATACATGTGTTGCAATTTCACCATATGGAACTATGTACATATTACACATGCTTTTATAAAACCCATATAAAATCAGTTTGATTTGCTTTTAAGACTTAATCAAGTAAATAACTCTAGATAGTATTTTTGATGAGGCTGCGAGCGGCTGCCCATTAACAAAGTTGAATGTCGACAAATTGCGATGTGTGCCTGTAAAGAACTGATTAGACGAAACTTCGATTCTCATAGACACAGTTCAGCCTTCGTTACTTCAAGCAAAGCCTATTTGACAAGCACGGCCCTTGGCAATTGGTTGATATTCATTGGCTCGCTGTTGGCTAGTATATGCTAACCAAATAACCTGGGAGACTGATTTGTATACACTCACGAAGAAGATGTGGTTGAAAGTGGCGTGTCTGTCTGCGTTTGCATGCTGTGTTTCTAGCTGCTTCAATCCATTTGGTGAGTCATCCATTCTCAATATATTGCCGCCTCTTGTTGTGTCAAAAAGCCTTAGGGTATTCAATAATCCCCTGAAGTTATAAAAACATTTATACATCTGAAATAGATCTGAAATGTTCCATTCATTATCGTTATACTGGATAGAAGTGCATACTGTACAAAGCAATTAAATTTTGAAATGAAGAACAATCAATAGCTATCTGACGTAGACGCCGCTTGGCCACTGCAGACTATGTAAGCCTGCGCCAACCGTTGCCCGGACCAGCGGAAATCGTAGCTATACGGCTAGCAATTACAGTGCTGCGTTGTCAGAAGAGGCTGACACAAGCCCTTACACTTCCGTGGCCAACACCGACGCCAGGTGGCAATCACAATTCGCCCACAAGCCACTACGGGCAGTCATTCATCCTAAACGCCGATCTAGCCTACATATTCAAACTTTGATTAATTTGTACATTTGTCTTTTTCCTTGCCAATGTTTGGACAGAGCTATTTGTTTATCAAACAAACAGTGAAATCGTAGTGTAACTAGAGGAGTTCAAAGGGAAACAACTACCAGCTGACAATTCTTTTATTTTTTTGTTGATAGCCACAGTGAGTTGGGTGATACAACACATATGCTCACTTTTTTCTCATCTGTGGCTAAAATGCTGATGGTAGAGAAGCTTCCTCCATCAGAACATGGTAATAGAGATCGCTTTCAGCTTATTGATTATATTCGACATTGGAAGAAGAACATCTGTATGCTAGAAGGGCACTTAAAAGAACACTGATGCTTGAATATCCGTGTCCATAATTGAATGACTGATATAAAAACCCAGGGGATTGTGGTCTACACGGCTGATAAATCAGAATCTCCTTTTATAAGGGAACATTAAAACGTAAAAACTTCCGATGTCGTATAGCTCATATTGTGATATTATTGCACCTTTGATGACAGGGGACCTTTTTTTACCTAAAAAGACCCCTTTTCACAAGAATCAGATGAAAAGAAAGTCAATACCTCTAGTATCCGGTAGGTGTTCGTTTGCTTATTATGCCGTTATTTACGTCTTAACGCATCCTTTTGTTCATCCTTACACACACTCTCTCTCTCTCAGGTGATAGAAAATGTCAAAAAACCAGGGGCTTTGTTGATCTCACAGATTTTGTTAAAAACAGCCTTAGAGGATTGTTCCCGCTGACATTATGGGGACATATATCGAAAACGCAAATGGTTGAATTTCAAATGGACAACCTGGCAGCAGTAGAAATAATGGACTGTGATAGGACGCATGTTTTACGCGAAGGAAAGTTATTTAAATATCACTGTTTGGCTGAACTCCGACAAGTGTCCGTCAGTGTTGCTCCAAAGGTGAGAACGCATATGCAAATCGGAATAACGTACTCTTTTTGCAACTGATAATTTTTACTCACTCATAACTCGCATATTCTGTGCCCCAGCTCGCGTTCCTTTTCCTGCATTATCAACTGAACTAGCGACTTTAAATTTTAGGAAGTAGAGCTAGCAGGTCTGAGGGAGAAACTGACATTTGAAGGGCAGAAGAGTCTACAGGTCAGGTTAGCAGGCGTACCCGTAAGGCCAACAATTACCCATTATTATGGAACCGACCAGGACAAAACACTTCGTTTGACGGGTCTCACTTTCCCCAATCTGACTCAACTGGTCAACGAGACTTTGGACGCATCAAGCGATAGGTCGTTTGCAGTGTGGGGTCTGAAGATGGTGAAAAAGCTGCCAACTTTTACGCAAGATGCATTTCACAGCAAGCCTACGATAACTTGTGCAATTGATTAATAATTTTGCAGGAACCTTATCATTCCACTTTGGTTCTTTTGACAGGCATCATTTACACTATCGGTTTTGGGAAATTCAATATTAACTCTTTTGACGAGAGAACCGCGATGTATTTTAAGTTTTGAATGTGAATTCCACATATACCTGTTTTTGTGGATGTATTTTAAATCGGCAGTGGTTTTATGGTAGCTTGTGAAATTGACTTTGCAAACTGCTGTCTTTGATGTTAAACATAGATGGGATGTGATAATAACAGTGCTCTGAGAAAACCCTCTGAGTAAACCATAAAGATCGTAATGCTTTGCTGTACTGACGGGATATATACTTGCGAAAAGTTTGGTCATATTCGCTTTTACGAATGCAAATTACATAATTATGTAAAATTTGATCCACAGTCGAATAGTAGTGTGAATGCATTTAGGAAAACTAAGAAATGATGATTAACAGCATAAGGCATAGTAAAACTTAAACGAAGTGTACGAAGTACAATGGGTTTGTTAAGATCAATAAAGTTTTCCCGATAATCCCCAAATTACGGAGACGTAAAAAAACAACAATTTAAAACAGTGAATTTGAATATTTTATATACCTTAACATCTTACATAACTTCATTCGTTATGTAAAATGATCTTTTTGAATTAATGTTGTTGTACAGATTATAATTTTTCGTTAATTAAGTAAATATGGTTGAATAGATTCTGGCTTTATTTTCTTGTTTTCAGTGTCTTCACTAATAGATCGATAAAGTGCGCATCAGTTCAACGTTTACATCAAAATCTTTTAAATAAGATATATAGAGTAGTCACCAAAGACCATGCAATTTTCATGACGAAATTTGACTGGATACTTTAGCATATATTTAGTAACGGTATTTAGATTCATTCAGTTTATTGAATTCGTCGAAATCCTTAGTTAAATCGTCTTTTCAGCTAGACTTATTAAGGGAAATGGCCATAAATTTAGGGGAACTTGGGAGTAGTCTCATACGAAAGGAATTTTCTATGCTATTACGAATGATAGAACCAAACTGCACTTTAATGTTGATAAAACTATGAAGGAACTTCAAAATAAGTAAAATAGGTACAGAAGATACCCCTTTTAGAACTAAAAAAAACTTTGACCGAACATTTTCAGATTCAAGTGAAGCCAAGTTAAAGGAACCATATTTATTTGCAGTAAAACTGGAGATTTGTATTTAAGAAGTTATGTTAAGCTATCCTGTGAAGTTTTTTGTACAAAATACAGTAACAGAGAAGTGTTTGGTTTATTGCACAAATAACGCACAACTTTCCTTGCACAAACACAAAATGCCCAATATAATGACGTGAATTTAAGACAATAAAGGCCTTATTTAATGTAAGTCGTTTAGAAATATAGTTTTTTGTGTACTTTACGTTCCCTTTTGTGTTATTGAGAAATGTTATAGACAGAGAAATAATAAGTATTTCAAAATGGCAATGTATATGGCCATTTTTTGCATTTGCAAGATGATATCAGAAAGTTTAATTAATCCGCTTATGCGAGAAATAATCCATCATAAAGGAAAAGGAGTTTCTTTCATCTCCAGTCAAATCAAATCATTTATCATCAGGAAACTTAAAAACATTCTCAAATACTGAAATTTCAGTCCGACATTACTTTTGAAAAAGTTTATATAGAGAGAAGTTCGTCAGCCGACTTTCTTATCAAAACACTTAACTAGAGGAAACTTTTTTAAAAAACATTTTACTTATCTTCGAAATAGTAGTTTCACGAGCCTACTGCGGTCATGATTCACTCTCGACAATGTGGTTTGCTGTTTTGAGGTAAAACCTCATATCAGCAAAGTTGCCATGAAAAAATGAAAGTAATATCCAAAACACTGCCCTCAGGGAGTTAAAAGCAGATGCCCAAAAAGTTATCTTGGCTGCCGACAAAGGCCAATCAAAAGGTTGTGCTCGAGAAGGTTGACTACAAAAACAAAATGTGAACGCTCCTTAACGATCGAGAGTCTTACAAAGTCAGTTACACCGCCGGCCTAAAACCGCTACTGTCAAAAGTCAGCAAAACTATGCGTTGACTTCAGAAACAAAAACCATCACTATCATGGACTGGTATATGGTGAAACCCATCGAAGCGGCCATGGCACGGTTCTACGGTCTCCCAAAATTACAAATACCAGACGTGCCCCTGCGGCCCATTGTGTCCATCCGAGGCACGCCAACGTACGTGCTGGCAAACTGGCTTTTCCGGAAGCTGAAGTTCCTTACGGTGGGCGCACAAACGACTCGGCAGAACAATCTCTAGAGAAAATGAAAACGATCAGAATTGAACCCGGAAAAATGATGGTGTCATTCGATGTCATCTCACTCTTAACAACCATACCACAGGCCCTGGCTGTCAAAACCATCTGGGAGCTTCTACGACAGAATGATGAGGAAATGGAAAGGCAGCCTACAACTCAAGACCTCATAGAACTCAGAAAACACTGTCTCAAGACCTTCTTCACATTTGAAGAGACCACGTATGAGCAAATGAAAGGCACCCCAATGGGGTCCCAGACCTCCGGGGTCATTGCCAAGGTGGTACTACAAAACTCGAAATACGGCTATTTGAAGCGTACGATCCCAAATTTTGGGCACAATACGTTGATGGTACCTTTGTTATCATCAAATAAAATAGTATCGGCAACTGCAAAGACCGATTGTTTTCTATCTTTCCCGATCAACAGTTTACAATGGAGGAAGAAGTGGAGGACATACTTCTTTTCTTGGACGTTCTCGTCTGCCGCCAACCGGACGGCAAAATGGCGACTTCCATCTACCGTAAACAACACACACTTCACAGATATTGAGTTCCAATAGC
>JAYGXS010002442.1:0-10383 GCA_036362985.1 Ligula intestinalis | reverse complement strand
AGTTAATATCAAGGATGCAGTTTACCTCACTTTATCTTCCCTTTCTTGAACTTATCTTTAAGCAGACTAAGAGGTTGACCGAAAAATTTTTAGCGATGAGGTCAACTTTGCCGAAATCCGTTCGTCGAATGTTGCGATGCTCTTTTCCTGCAAAATAAAATTACAGAGAAAACACGGAATCTCGTAGTTTGAGACGCCTTAGGAAATCCATAGCTGAGGCTAAGTTCACGGCTGATACTTTCAGTGCATTTTTCCCCATAACATTTACTGAAAATTCGGTGGCCCCACTTCCGAAAACCCATGTTTGAACGGGATCTATCCTAGAAACCATAACTTTTACCCTAAGGGACGTGACCGTAGCCATTGAACGTTTTCGTTAGTCTCATAGTGCTGGACCAGATTTCGTCCCGGTCAGCATTCTAAAGGCTGATGCAAATGACATTTTTCATCCCTTCTTCGTAAGATACATATTCAATCTTTCTTTTGAAAGTGAAACCGTTCACATGTTATGGAAGGACTTGCATATTTTGCCTATAACCAATCACAGTCGGTCTGCATCATTTAAAGACTTTAAGCTAATATAAACCCTTGCCACAGCCTCGAATATCTTTGAGATCTTGAGCAAAGACAAGATTATATGTCACCCAACAGAGAACAAACTGTTTACTGCGGTTCAGCATGGGTTCTTCGAAAAAAGATCTTGTGACCTCTGACAGCTATCTTTCCTTGATCATGTGCTACAACCTGGGGACAACGGCTTTGCACTTTGCACCGATTATTACTATTTCACTGACGCCTAATCTGAACAAGAGTGTCGTTTTTCAAGGCCAGGTGTCGCATTTCCCTCTATTCAGTCCTTCCATAAATGAAACTTAGGCAGTTCTTTAAACTTCACACAATTTCATTTACGCTGATGATTTTAAATGGATTTACTCATTTTCTGAGAACATGGTCAATATCTGTGTTGATAAAATCGGCAAAGACCTGCTTGCGTTCTCGCAACCGAGCTCAAGTTGACTGATTGAGGTAATTTATCCGAGTGTTTTTGTGTTTTGCCCCTCCAATCTTCATGGACCCCTAATCTTTAAAAAAAATAACTTACTTTTAGAAAGATCCACAAAAACGAATAAGCTAGCATTATCGGCTCATTCAGATTGAATCTCCGCAAATGCTGTAGAGGTATGCAGTATTATATCATACAATTTATTCCCATTCTAGAATATCATTGTCCATCCTTTGGTCTGATGACCACAGTTACAAGAGGTTACCTCACTCATGAAATCAAAAGATTTTTATAAGTAACTCCCTCTTACTTAAACGCAACCCAAGCTGCCCCCCAAAGTCTTACAGCAATAAAGAAATGTTTGTTCTTCATAAGAGGGCATTTTGTGATTGATGAAGGAATGTAAATTTTTATGAAACTATTAGCTTGTTTAGCAAAGTGTAAAATTACGAAAAACTGGAAATCAAGCGTGCTAGATAAACTTAAGTTTTACACGTAGAGGAAGCCTGTTACTAAAAAGCCACAGAGTGAAGCAGCACAAGTAAAATAACTTTGGAATATAATCCTTTCGTAAAGTTTTCGGATACATATGCTTCCATATTTATGATCATCGCGGGCTCTTACGTTGTCTCCAACTTGATAGTGTACTCTACAGTCTGCGTTAAGCATCATTTACAAATGCTGCAAACTCTTCTCCGTTCTGCAACCTTGGCGATGGTCTTCGAGGTCGCTAGTGATGCATATCGCGTGTTCTTACGTGGTCGCCAACTTATCGGTGGACTCTGGAGTATGACGAGGTTGCATCTCGGTGATGTGCCTTGACTTCTACTGTCTTCTCATGTCGTCCCGGATGATCCCTTCTTAACTCACCGCTTTATTATTTTTCCCAAGACAATAATCGTCCCGAACCCTCAACAGTGGGATCCCATCTAACTGCATCATGCTCTACCACGCTACCTATTAAGGCAGCTTTTTCTCCTACATTTTTTAGAAATTGGTGGCTCGCTGAACTCAGACACCGATGTAGGAGTTTTTTACTGCCCCGACCATTATTTTATAAGCGAGTTCGTTGTTAATCGGATCTAACTTACCACCTTACCACGCGTAACATACTACTAATTCCTGTTGTCATACAGTTGCTTGTGCGCAGCTGGGATTACCAATTTTGTATTTTTTTCTTTTCACGATAGCACTAAGTTTATAATAAAAGGGCCCTTGGACTGTTACCGAAAAACCCGAATTTCGAGTATTTATTCTAACACGTTTTCACGAGAACTGCTAGTTGTTTCTATCGTGTATGCATTGCTTGAGTTACGTTGGACTAAGTCAATCACGTTTTCGCATGGTATGCCCCATTGGGAGATCACAGGAGAATATATTCTTTGAACTCACGTGCGGACATGCCGGTCAGTCACTAATAAATGTAAATGGAATTTTCAGGTAAAATTTTTAACGCAACATTTTTGGTACAATAAGAGCGGTTGCCTTCTGCCATATTTTTATAATTATTTTCAGATTTCCATTACGAAGAGGTTCAGATCCTCCTTCAAATGTTAATAAAGACTTTACGATTTGCACTGAATGCAGTCAATTGACAATAAATAAGGATTTTATTCTACGTACTTACCAAAACCTTCAAAATAAGGTATATCTTATAAGAATTTACCTAAATAACGAGCTTTTAAACATTTTTCTGATGCAACTCTGTGTGTGTGTGTCATGGATTCAGAACCACCCAAACGTGTCAACTCATTGCTGAGAAAAATGAAGGTCCACAAGAAAAGTCACGAATAAACAAATGGCGTGCCCTTCGAAATCAGTTTGAATTTTTCGGAATCCAAGGGATTTAGTCGTTTCGAGATTTCACACTTCTGGACACTCTCGCGGACTCCAGATATTAAGCATTGGATACTATTCAACAATCTCGTCATCGTGAAATTTTTATTGTGTTAAAATTCATCAGAAGACGGAATCAAAGTGGAATTTGTTTCTCAAGTCTTTGAACTTCAAGCGGCATGGCATACCGACTGAATGACATACCATTGAAGGAAGTGAACGCCCAGAAAGACTTGGGAGTCTGAATCATGCCCTCGCTTAAACCTTCCCTGCATTGCACAAAGGTAGCCAAGTCCGCGATGTCGATCCTATACCTCGTCAGACGAGCTTTTTCTACCTTCAATGAAGAGTGCTTTACAAAAGTCTTCGGAACCTTCGTACGAACGCACCTAGAATCCGCTATCCAAGCTTGGAGACCCTGGGACACGAAAGACACCAACATCCTGGAAAAGGTACAATGGCGCGCAACCAAACTTGCTATAGAGCAGGGCTCGCAACCTTATGAAACACGGCTGTAGAATCTCAACCTCTTCCCATTGCGCTACAGGCAGCTTCGGGGGGACCTGATACTAGCATTCCGCGTCTTACGTCTTCAAGACTGCTGTCTTATATCAGGGGATTTTTTCGAATAAGCAACGACCACGAATCTGAGGGGTCATCCTATCAAATTAAAGGTTACAGGGGCCAGGCTGAACGCTCGGAAACACTTATGTTCAAAAAGTGTGGTTGAAGCATGGAATGCGCTTCCTCAGGACGTCGTTATGTCGGAATCATTAGCGGGTTTTAAGTGAAAAATGGATCGATATAGCAGTGCACGATGGATCGGAACTGACAATTTACAATAATAATACTACTTTCAATTTTTCAGTTTGCTATTTATAACGCCCTCCACGCATAGCCTCATGCGAAGGTCTCCACGGTATACCCTTCTTGGCTATCTGCGTACCGTGATTACCCCGCTAGTGATCTTATCAGCCAGACCTGATGGCCTAAACATTCACCCTTGGTTCGACCCAAAGCGGACCGTCGACGATCTGGATGGATGCCTCTGTTTTTCCAGTTCCGTTGGCGGACTCTGCAATTAGCAAGGAAGAATCAGGACGCGGCTTCCACACGGTGATGATCCTGGGAACCTTTGCAATGCCCCCCCCCGTTGGAACCCTTTTTTTCCTAAATCCCACGCATTACCCCCACAAGAGTGACAGTTTTTCTCCTAAAAATCCCTAAGGAGCTTTTTCACTGTTGCTCCTACTTTTATCCCTTGAAGCAGGACAAGTGGCCTCGCTAACAGTCTGAGAAACAAATTTTCTGCTACCACTGCACATATTTACAAATAGGGAACTGAAAGGAATTTTTCCTACATATCCCTCAATATACTGATATTGAACTGAAGTCGCAGCCTACAAACAAACACGCGAAAACAGCCTCAAAAGACCAAGTTACAAGGATCTCAAGCTTTCTTGAAAATAAGCAGTTATTCAGGACCTCGAAGATCTACAAACGGCTTCTATGCAATTAGGCGTATTGTTTACTCAGTCTGCTTCAAATATATGCAATACCCTACACGCCGTCGGAAGATTTTCCCTATTTGGTTATCAGTCAACACACTACGTCACAGTCACAAAGGCAAATTTAACATTTTGAATTAAATCGTTTCGTTTGCAACTAAAATGGAAGTCGAAACTATTGCTCTCGATAATTCTACAAGGCTGCCAGCGGGGCCGGGAATCGAACCACGGATGCTTCGGGTGGAAGTCGAATGGCTAACCGATGGAGCTATTGAAGCGTACAGCCGTAAGGATCAAATTCAGTGATCAAATACAAAAGATTGGTCACGAAGCTTATTGAAAAGTCCTCGTGCCAAGTGAACTTAAAGTCTTAAAAGTTTAAGGGATGAAACTGATTAAGATGAAGCCTGCATATCATATTTTACCCTTCTTTACGAATTTACGAAACTTGAGGAGGTGGTTAATAGTCTTAGAGTGGAGATGGAGGAGCTGAAGAAATTTTCTCCATTTCTCCCTCACGAGGAGAAACTGGCGGAGCGTGAACTTGAGGGAGGGGACCTAACGTACGCAGCAGCAGCATCCCTCGCCGAAGCGTCTACGAACAAAAATGATCAGGCAAGTAACATAAATGGTCAAGTTGTCGTCGAAGAGGAGCACCATGATCAAGATTCTGCAGAAACATCTCTTACGGTCTGCGGGAATGATACTCTGCGCCCAATTTCAGCACATGAGGAACTTTCCGAATTAAAAACCCCGCTAATTACAGGCTCATTTTCCGGACCAAAAGTGCAAAATTAACCCAGCACAACAACCGCTCCTAGTGGGTATGTTAAGGCTGAATACAAATTACAGAAGGAAACCACAAATGTAGAAGAGGGGCAGCACGAAGCCAGACCTGATCAGTGCCATTCCAGCCTCCAAAAGAAGCCTTTCTCTGGTGATGGTAACGGAAACACAACGTCAAAAACTATTCCTGACAACAACTCGGGGTCTTCCAATAGCAGTAAGACTGGAAATATATCACGGGTTTCCCTTGACCGACAAAACTGCATAGTTTTTCAAGACGAGTCAAACGGAACTACAAGTAAGGTATTACAGAAGTCGTCCATAAATCGGAAAAACAACATTATCATGCAAGGTGCTCCTGAGTCCACGTTTGACAGTACAACGGAACGAGTTGCACATGACTATGATCGAATACATGAATGCGTCAGCGCTGTCCTAAAGAATGGGGAAACCTTTACCGTAAATAAAGCCTTCCGTCTAGGTAAAGCAGACCTAGGCCGCGACCTACAAACAAACCCAAGGCCTCTCAAAGTTATATTCGATAACGAAGGCTTGGCATCAAAACTGCTAAAAGGGAAAACGGCCTTACGAAATTCGCACAAGCACGTGTTTTTTTTCAGCCAGAATACGAGCCGATGGAGCGGATGAAAATGAGGCAACTAAGGATAAAATTGAAAGAGAGGAACGAAAGCGGGGCAAAGGGCCTGAAAATAAAAGATGGGCAAATACTACAAGTCAAGGAGCCCTTCCTCTGGCCAACACCTGTCACGATGAGGGTTGGGCCTCACAAAGTAAACTATCACTAAAGATCCTAACCGCAAATGTACAAAGCTTGTTTAACAAGCTGGACGAACTAAAGAACTTGGTCGATGAGGTGAAACCAGACATCATGGCTTTAATTGAAACCTGGCTTTCAAAAGATATCGCTGATTCTGAATTATCACTTCGAGTATATCAGCTTTTCAGGAAAGACAGAACAACTAGGGAAGGAGGGCTTATAGTCTCTGTCACTTGCAAGCTGACAGCCACGGCTGAAGTACCGGTCCCAGCACGAGAGGTAGAAATGCTAAATATTATTTATCTGCTAAGTACGCCAAGCCACTGACGCTTTTGGTGACAACCCGCCTGCCAAACCATACTCCTGACCAAGACACTATCCTCATAGCAGAATTGTATAGGGTAAGTGAGAAAAAAAGACATTCTCATCGTTGGAAACTTTAACGCTCCTGGTGTTGACTGGCAGACATGGACTGCACAGGGTCTTCAAGACAACTTCAATCACAAATTACTACAATGGGCCACAGACAAACTGCTCTGCCAAACCGTCGCATTTGGAACGCAGGCTAAGAAAGGACAACAGTTGAACTGTCTTGACATTATCTTTACCCGTGAGGAGGAAACCGTGATTGACCTGCAGGATCAACCCCCATTAGGGTCAAGCGACCATAGTATGCTGTATTTCGAGTATTCGCTGTTCTCCTAATCCTACTCCTCCGACACATGGGAAAGTAACATTTGGAAGGGTGACTTCCCACTTATGAGAAGAGAAATGTCAGAGGTATCATGGGAAACAGATCTACAAGGTCGGGCAAATGACCAGTGGGTGACCTTAAGCTCGACGTTGAAAAGAACTGTTTGTCTCAACTGTCCCTTCAGAAGAAAGACAAGTACAAATCGCCCAAAGTGAATGAACTCAAACTTGCAGGCTGCTTTCATAAAAGAAACCGCTTCTGGAGGCCCTACAGATTAACCGGCTCCGATAAACACTTAAGGGAGTATAAGCAACAACGTACCATTTTTAAAAGAGAAGCTACTACACTGCGCAAGAAATACGAATTGAACACATAACACAAGTCGTTGGAACACCCTGAGATATTGTACGGTTACATACGAAGCACGAAGAAATCTCAGGAACTGATACCTGCCCGAAGGTCAGCCAATGGAAAACTGGCGACCGAAGACCAGATGAAAGCCTCCCTCCTCTCCGATTTCTTTGAATCCGTCTACATCCGAGAACGTGCAAATTTAGCTGACGGTACGTCCGCTCATCGACCGATTACTGCACCCTTACCCTCCTCATCCTCATTGCCCAAAATAGAGGACATAAAATTTTCACACAACACTGTCAGGGCCGAATTACTCAAACTTAAGCCTGCCAAATCACCTGGGCCGGACAAAATTCCTGCAATAGCACTAAGAGAATTAGCTAACGAACTATACAAACCCCTGGCTGCCATCTTACAGAAATATTTTGACGAAGGCGAACTCCCAGATGAATTGAAGTGGGCAAACGTCACCTCAATCTATTAGGGAGGTTCACGACTTGATTGCGCAAATAACCGTCCTGTCAGTATAACTTGCATCACGTGCAAAGTAATGGAGCGCATTATTAAGAAGCATTTAACGTATTTTCTCGAAAGCAACAAAATACTATGTGATGGACAGCACGGCTTTCGCCCAGGACGCTCTTGCCTCACGAGTGCTCCTTACTTACAGGAAAAGTGGACAAAGGTCGCAGATAAACGCTATCCAATTGATGTCATATTCTTCGTATTCAAAAAGTTCTTCGATAGTGTTCCCCACAGGCTTCTTACGCAGAAGATTTGGGACGTGGTAATTCAAGGAAAAATTTATAAATGGATCAGTAGTTTCTTGTCCCTCAGAGAACAGAGGGTCGTTGTCGGAAACTCAAACTCAGAATGGACACAGGTCAAGAGTGGTGTACCACAAGGATCAGTTTTGGGTCTGCTGCTATTCCAGATTTACGTAAACAACTGCCTCAATGAGCTTGATTGCGCAGCTGTCATGTTTGCGGATACCATAAAAAATATGGGCTGAAATAAGGTGTGCCGACGACGAAAAGGGATTACAGTCGAACATCGAGAAACTGGTTATCTGTTCGTCCAAGTGTCTTGTTCTACACATAAGCCCAAGGCGAAAAGTGCCGCCGAAACACAGTTATTTTATTAAAAGCACCGCATTAAAAGAGGTTTAGATGCACAAAGATCTGGGTATATGGATAACCGCGAACTTGATGTAAACAGAGCACTGTAAAAACTCCGTCCAGAAGGCAACTAGTACACTGCACTGGATCAGACGAGCGTTCAAAATCTTTCCACCTGAACTCTTCGGAAAAATATTTAGCGCCTTTGTGAGACCACATCTTGAATACGGGATGCCAGTTTGGACACCGTGTTTGAAGGAAGATATGGAGCTTCTTAAACAAGTGCAACGCAGGGTGACAAAGATTGTCGATGGTCTCAGGGACTTACCATATCAGGAGAGATTAATCAAACTTGACCTTTTTCCTTTTGTCTTACAGGAACGTTCAGTGTAGCCTGCTCTGGACATTCCGGATAATCCGGGGCCACATTTTCTCCCTAAAATTGGAGGATTTCTTCCAATTAGCCACCACTACTTACCTGCGTGGCCATCCTTACAAGGTCACAAACAAGCGCACCCGATCAGACCCCCGAAAATATTTCTTTAGTCAACGCGTGGTCCGGCCTTGCAACTTGCTTCCAAGCGAGACGGTTCCGCTGACCCAATTGCGGAATTTAAAAGAAGACTCGATGTGATTTTATTTGACAAAAGGCGACTTTTACAACACGATTTCCTACTGCCAGCACTGTGAACAGCATTTCTGGCTCTAGACCGTTTTCATTCTTTTCCGTGAAAATTCACTCAAAATTATGTCATGATATCATATGTGCTCCCACTGACTGCACATTAACTGTTAGAACAACCTTGTTTGTGTTACATTTATAGGGTCCTCAAGGGCATTTCTTGTCTGCAACCCTTAAATATACATATATATGCCTAAGATCGATAAGAAATCTTTCTATAACAATTTATCTTTTGAAATAAAGCTTTAGTTATATATTTTGGCATCGGATGTCTGTGTACTTCATTTTTTTGAAAAATAAGGCAAGATCAGAATGGGAAATTTTAGCCAGTTCATTGATTTCCTTAAAAATTATGAACACATCTTCAAATATAAATTAAAAAACCTAACGTTTCTATTTAAATCTGAGCAGTTTTCAGTATATTTGGTTACTTCAAGGCTAAATTCTACAATAACACACAAAAGGGTGGCAATAAAATCAACGGCGGTTTTTGAGAAAATTGAAACGCAACTTCCCGCGACAACTCACTCAAATGGGTGGTATGTTAACTGTCTTCAACTTCCTATTGACTGCACAATCGATAAGGTTACTATTTACATACCATATATGCTAACCCTCTCCATCCCGAACAAATGTTCCGTAGCGATATGCAAATTTTCTCCTGCTGAGGTGTCAACTGAGTTTACAACTGCACATGTATTCCGTTTGTATCGTACCTTCGAAGTCATGTTTTTTTCCACATGAAACAAAGTCCCTATCTTCCTAAGTATTGAAAAAACACAAAATGGAAATAAAACCAGCACTGGCTGCAAAGGAGGGCGTTTGTTTTAGGTTTTTTCCTGCTTTCGTGGTTTTGGAAGGCGCTCAGGAGGTGCTATACAAACTCGTTAAAATTGCCTGTAAACTGGCGTAATAAACACACACACACACGACAGTTCCCCCATCAATTTCGATTATGGGCACCACGCGCTCCAACAAGCCGCAGCAAACGCTCAAGCAAGCCGCAGCCTACACAGAGGCAAGCTGGGCAAGCAACACGAAAGCGACAGCAAGCAGGAGCAACGCAGACACCTCGTGCGAGAGAAAACAGGAGTTTAGTCAGACTTGCACAGAATCTACCCACTCGCTCACCACTCTCATCTCCGTTTCCGGTGCAGAGACAAAGTCAATAAGACCGGGGATGAGAGAGGGTGTAGATGGCTGGCGCGATAAACACTCAGCACGCGCACACTTGACACAGCCATCTCGCTAGGTATGCTCCCGGTTGCGCGGTAGCGCCATAAAGGCCACATTAAGAGGGAGCCATTGCAGCCTGACTCTCAGTCCTCCCTCTTCTCCCGTACGCACACACAGATACACCCGTACAGAAGGAGCAGCTACGTGGGGGCCCGAGTTTTCCCGTCAGTTGGCAGACCCTCCAAGCCACGGCTTTTAGCGCATCGTGATGGAATCAGACGCATTTAGATTGATTATAGTGAGGGAAGAAACGCGCCGAGGTCGACCTCACTCTCTCCCCCACCGCATAGTGACCGCCTAGCTTTTTGGGCACCCGCAGTGGGGCAGTGAATAAATACCCGATCAGCAGTGACAGCAAATGACAGGTGGTGAGGCGCTGATGAACTGC
>JAYGXS010002441.1:0-10394 GCA_036362985.1 Ligula intestinalis | reverse complement strand
ATGTCTTTTAGCAGGTCCCGAAACTTTTCAACGTCCGCATCCGTCCTTTCCTTCGGAGTAGTTCCGTCTGATTCAGGTAGGCCTTGAACGACTATGCAGTTTCGGCGGTCAAGGGAGACCCTTGATATATTTCCAGCCCTACTGCCATCGGAAGACCCCGAGGTATCGATAGGAATGGCTTGTGACTTTAGGTTTTCCTTACGATCACCAGAGATAGGCTTCTTTTGGAAGCCGGGATGGCTTTGTTCAGAGCTGTCTTCGTGCTGCCCCCCTTCCGCATTTGTGGTTTTTTTCAGTGATCTGTATGCAGCCTTAGCATACCCACTATCTTTTTTATGCTGGCTTTCTGTGCCCGAACCGACTTCACAAGAAAGTGGAGTTGTACAATCTCCTTCTCCGATTGAAGCGTGTTGTTTGGTGGGTGTTTTGTTTCGCGCAGTATCGAGAGGATTTGAGGTGGAAGCTACCAATTGCGCCGCTTGGTTTGCCGGTGTCTGTTCATCTTTCTCAGTGGATGCTCCGCCCCGAGATTCTGCAAATACTCTTCTCTGCTGGCTATTCTCAACTTCAGGTACGATAATGTTGTCCTTTTTAAGGAGGAAGTGAAGAGATTTCTTCAATTCCTCCATCTCCATTTTCAGATCATGGAGCTCCTTATCGTGGTCTGCAAATTTGTGCAGAAGCGTAAGACAGGATGTGCAAGCCTCATCTTTATAAGTTGCACCTCTTAAACTTCTGAGACTTTTCGTCCGTTTGCCGGGAGGACTTTTCAGTAAACTTCGAGACCGCTCTTTTGTAGTTGATAATCTAATTTGATCCTCACTACTGTACTCTTCTATAGCCCCATCGTCTAGCCGTTCTACTTCCACCCGAGGCGTCCGCGGTTGGATTCCTGGCCCCGTTGACAGTTTAGTAGAATTATCGAAGGTAATATTTGTTACTTCAATTTGCAAACGAAACGACTAAATTCAAAATGCGACTATGACGTAGTGTGTTGACTGGTATTCAAAATAACGAAAATCTTCTGATGGTGTGTAAAGTATTGCAAATATTTCTAGCAGATTGAGTAAACAATACGCTTAATTACTTAGAAGCACTTTCAAATGTGTATAAACAATATGCAGGATATTCAGGAACGACTCAGCCGTTTGTAGATCTTCGAGGTCCTGAATAACTGCTGATCTTGTCACTGGTGGTTTTTTCAGGCTGTTTTCACTTGCTTTGGTTGTAGGCTGCAAATCCAGTTCAATGACGTGAAGAACAAATTCCAATTTGATTCCGTTTTCTGATGAAGTACGACACAATAACAAATTTCACGAGTTGCAGAAAGTACTTTTGCACATACAATTGAAGCGATAATATCCAAAACAGTACTGGCGAAATGGTATCAGAATCCAAATAGTCTACGTTTGAGAACAGAAATTAAGGTTGTGTCCAGTCGGGCTCAAGGTCGTGTTTAAAAATGTCAACAGTATCTGAGAGGACCACATCTTCCGGGAGTCCGTTCCACGCTCCAATGACCCTCTGAGAGAAGGTGTTTCGTCGAACGTCGATACGGGCCGGTTCCCTCTGTAGTTTAAAAGGATGACCTCGCAGATGGTCAGTCTGAGCCAATTCGAAGAAATCCTCAAATTCTATGGCGCAGTCTTTGTCTCTAACAATTCGGTAGGTTTGTATGAGGTCCCCGCGGAGTTGCCTTTATTTGAGAGGGAAAAGATCAAGTTCGGTCAGTCTGTCTTCATAAGGCAGATGACCAAGATTCTTGACCATCTTCGTAGCCCTCGCCTGCACTCGTTCCAGGTGCAGGTAATCCTTCTTGAACCATGGACGCCAGGCCTGGACAGCATACTCCAAGTGGGACCGAACAAACGCTCCGTAGGTTTTACTGAAGAGCTCCTTGTCAATGTTGACGAATCCCCGCCTAATCGCAAACAGCACCTGTGTCGCGCGTTTAGCTGCCTTTACACACTGAGTAGATGGTTTAAGTGAGGAATTTATAAGAATACCGAGATCCTTTTGTTCGTTCACATTTGAAAGCGGGTGCCTATCGAGGAGGTATTGGAAGGAATCGTTCTCCTCATCAGTCCTTCTAGTACGGAGTCTTAAAACCACACACTTACTAATGTTGAAGTTTAAAAGCCAACGAGCAGACCAGCAGCTAAGTCGATTGAGACTCTCTTGAAGCGCTATCCTATCGGCGTCAGACCTGATGGCTCTCCAGAGTTTGACGTCGTCGGCAAATATGATAGCGCTGCAACCCAGGTCGTTGATGCAGTCGTTGATATAGATAAGGAAGAGCAGGGGCCCTAAGACAGAGCCTTGGCGGACGCCACTCAGAACAGATGTAGGGTTTGACTTTGAGTCACCGATGCACACAGTTTACGATCGCCCTGTGAGAAAATCTGTGATCCATGCCAGCAGGTTTCCTCTTATGCCAATTTCTGACAATTTATACATTAGACGCTTATGTGGGACGCTGTCGAATGCCTTCTTGATGTCCGTATAGATGACGTCAACCTTACCATCTTCATCTAGTGCGCGAGTCCAATGCTCAGTGGAGAATAGAAGGCTGGAAAGGCAAGAATGGTTCTTTGTGAAGCCGTGTTGGAGCCCTGACAGTAGGTTGTTCTCCTCCAAGAACTCCATTGTCGTCTTCTTAATTATCGTTTCCATCACCTTACAGCAAATGCAAGTTAGGCTGACGGGCCAGTAATTGTTGACCTTCGTTCGGGCTCCGCCCTTGTATATCGGGTAGATATTTGCCATTTTCCATTCGGATGGCAGTTTTCCTAGTTCGAATGAAGAACGAAAGATATGTGCTAGGGGCTCTGAGAGTTCGCTTGCCGATTCTTTCAAGAACTTGGCTGGTATATTGTCTGGACCGGATGACTTTGCTTCTTTGAGGCTCTGCAGCTCCCTCTCAACTACAGATGTTGGAAATAGTAGAGAATGAAGTGCCGGACCGGCGTTTGCAATAGCACTGTTGGCATTATCAAAATGAAGCTCGGTTTTCCTTGTGAATACCGAGGCAAAGAACCGGCTACAGTACTCGGCTTTCTCGTCATTCTCAACGACTTCTCCGCCATCATCATTCTTTAGTACTGCGACAGGATCCTTGTTTTTTAATCTACTGTTAATATAGCGGAATAGAATTTTGGGCTTTTCTTCGGCCTGTTGGAGGATTCTTGATTCATCGTTTTTCCTGGCCTGGCAAATTGATTTTTTACTGCATTTCTTTGGCGTCGGAATTCCTCGAGGTGTACTGGCGACCCAGTTTTCCTGAATAACTTCCATTTCCTATTCTTCTTCTTCAGTTGCCTGTTAAGGTCTCTCGTCAACCAGGCAGGATGACTAGTCGTCTTGTGTACCTTGACCGGACAAAAGCGATTAAGCAGATCTAATGCAACCCTCTTGAGTGATCTCCAATCCTCCTCCGGATCCCCTTTGAGTAGGCAGTCCCAATTCACGGTCGATAGTGCATTCTTCATTGAATTGAAATCTGCCTTCCATATGTTTGGCTGGTCCTCCGTCTTCCTCAGCCGTTGAGTATGGAGTGAGTAATCCCACATTAGCGTCGTATGATCACTCTTACCTGTGACGTGGAAGGAAATTGATATCCTAACATTTAAAATGAAGACAGGTTCCATGGTAAGAGATCCTCGTATGGCCACCCAATGGCAAAAATCCCCCAAATGAAGTGTCTTACGAGATTCGTCGTTAAAGGGAAATCCAAGGGTGGGACACACCAGGGGCTGTATAGGTGCGTGATAGCTGCACAATAGGAAGGAAATAAAAATCGAGTGAATTTGTTTTACAGAACTAAAAATGTTGCTGAAAAGGTTGTAGAAGAGACAAAAAATGCTGAAAAGGAAGCCTATAGACTGAGCAAACTATAACAATAACTCCTATTGGTTAAAAAAAATAAAGAAATTGTTGGATTGGCGGAAATTAAACGATGCATGCCCTCTGTGTTTTTTCTTTGGCTTGTAAAAAAGGCATGCGACGTGTAAGGACACTGGTACCCTAAAATAAAGGCAGATTTTGCTTTGATCTGGTCAGTCACCTCCGACAAACCGCCAAGAAAAGTAGGCCCATCATACCTATATATGTACATTTACGGCACTACAATATTTTTGAGGAAACAGACGAGATTCTACATTTACATATTGTTCGAGGGATCCGGCCGCACGAATTCTGACTCAATATTCCACGAAAATCGAAAACTTACATCCGACTAGAAAATAAAATGTTCACCATCGTCGAAGGGAAAGGTGAGAAGGCACGAGAACGAAAGAATTAGTCTACATTTAAAAAACGATTCTCAAAACTATGGACCTTGATGAAAAATGCAGCTGATTCCTGTCCACTTCATGGACTTAGAAACAGGCATTGCGCTGAGGGCAGATACAGTTTCAGAGTTAAGTAAAGACGCTAATGTTGTGAAAGGGAAGGGGTTTGGAATGACGACATATCACCAAATCGTCCCTTGTCGTTGCCATCAACGGTCGTATTAAGAGCATTGATAAAAGATAAGCTGCATCAATTTATTAAAATCAAGACTCGTCAAGCATAAACTAGGTCAGCCCTTCATTTTGATACACATTGCGTTTCGCAGGAGTTTCCTTGATAGCAACGAATGTTCTTATTGATATTTACTTGCCAACTCAATTAATTTCTATTACGGTAAGGATAAGCGTAAGAGTAAAAGTAAGGGTTAAATAGTGATATCGTATGTAAAAAAAACAAGTTTCTGTCTTACGGGGAGCGTGGGTGTAAGCATGTAACTATAAATAAAAATATTCGTTGCTACCAAGGAAACTCCTGCCGATTTCCCGTAATAAACTTGACTTGACGGACTGACGTTTCAAATAAATCTCATCTGGAACGGGAAACTCTGATGTTAAGTCAATGAAAATCAGGTGTAGAGAAGTGTGATGGATTGCATTATTTTGCAGCAACAAGGAATAATGTCGGTTTTAAAAATTATGTTTCGCATTTTTGCGACCTTTCTGCCAGAAAACTCAACAATTAACTGCGACAAACCGTTAAAGTCTTAACATCTGCTTGAACTTCTACCGTATTGCCTCAAACCGTACTTTACATTTGGTGGAGAATAAAATTAGCAGATAAAAGATACCCCCGTGGGCTCCCCCTGACAGGCCTGATTGCTGAAGTGGTACGCCAACGGATAGAACACTTGGTCTTCATCAACTATCATCCGAGTTTTGGGCTCGTTTTGTCGATGACATCTTCGTCATTGTCAAAACATCTGACATCGAACACCTCAAAGAGTTACTGAACTCGGTTCATCCAAATATGCAATTCACAATGAAGGTGGAAAGAAATGACTTACTTCCCTTCCTCGATATCTTGGTGTGCCAGTGTTCGACTGGACAACTACAAACTACAGTATTGAGAAAGGCCACCAGCACGAATCGAGTGCTTAATTTTAACAGCAATCACCCCATGTGCCACAAACGTAGCTGCGTTTGTTCTCTGTTTCAAAGAGCTCAAAGACAATGCAGCACACCAGGTGCCAGAAGAGCTGAACAACAATACCTGCAGGAACTCTTCCGAGCTTATGCTTCCCAAGCTCGTTTATAAAACATAAGCAAACGCCGAGTGAACAGACGACGGCCAGTACAAAAGCAAGCCAAAGTTTGGAGGGCCATTCCCTACATAAAAAGGGTTTCCGAAACAGTCCCACGACTGTTACAACCCGCTGACGTAGGCACATACCATCGAACTCACGCGACAATACGCCGCCAGGGGATGCAACCTAAAGACAGACTGCCTCCTACAGAACCTTCTGCATTCTTCTGCAAGATTTTTTGCAACGAGGGTAACTGCCAGTTCGTTGGAGAAACAGGCCGCAAATTGCAAACCCGCCTTCATGAGCACAAACTAGGGGTGCAAAGACTGGACCCAAACTCGCAACTAGCAGCACACAGCGCAGAGACTGGCTATGACTTCGATCTTCAAGGAGCGGCTATTGTAGGCCGAGGAACCTCAAAAGCCAAAAGGCTGACGCTCGAAGCATGGTACTCAGATGCCAACTCGGTCAACAGGCATCTAGACCTGCCACCGGCCTACACAGTTTTGCGCCATTATATGTAAAAAAAATGGAACGAAGCCAAACCAAACGTAAGCATGACAATCGCAGAGGGCCCCACAACAAACCGGCCGGAAGAGGAGGCAGGGTTACCAGGCCCCTCTACCGGGTGACAAGGCGGCACATTAATTGCTGTTCATGACCCCCAGCTCCAATGACAGCTTATTAGCGTAAACCACTTTTATTGCCCCCCGACTCCACTGACAGCTACTTGCCCTCCTCTCCCATCCTGTTTCGATTGCTCTTTCTAATCCCTTGATAACCTGATGATTGCTGACAGTTGATTGGCCTATGGCCACTATAATTACCCCTTTTGGTTGCTTTCTCAACTCTGAAGAAGAACTCCTGTAAGATTTCGAAAGCTCAGAAGAATAAATGAATTGAGCTGGTGCTCGACACACCTTCTTCCTCGTCCATGTACTTCGTTTGCAATCTAAGAACAGAGCCTTAATTAAAAAAATATGGCGAGAAACTTTACAGAATAATGTGAAAGCGAGTTCATTCATTTACAACATACATTTTATCATAATGTTTAAGGTAAATTGAAGAAAATGTTCAACGTCATTTTACCTAGGCGGTACCTTGGACAATATATAAACTACGCAGATATTCGTCAGCTTAATTTCTAGGTAAAACGCATTTAAAGTGGCAACTTATTATCAACATGATTTTAATTGGTCTTAGGCAGGTTGATTACCGGATTTGGCGTGGGAGTTCGTTTTTCACGGCAATTAATGAATTTTCTTCTTTGGGTGATCTTAAAATATGACCCAGAGAGATATTTCTAGGTACAAGAAATGGCTACCTCAGTTTACATTTTTAAGAAATAACTTACTTTGAATGTTTTGATAAACGTTGCTATAATTCCCATTGAAAATATCAAAATACAAATTAGGGATCATATATTTACGTGCAATAAATTATCTTTAGGATCCTACATTTATCTTGTAGGAGCTTTATCACTACAAATATACAAAACGCCTTAGCAAATACGCAATGGAAAACATTTGAGGGTATACTCACTGCTAATTAGGGATTTACTAGACTATTCTAGTGGAAAGGTCGTAAAATTCAGTAAAGAGATTGACGGTGAAGATTAGAAATGATACAACTCACTTAGATCCTTCACGATCCTAGTCGGCAGTAGTCAAGTAGTCGACTTGCCAAAGGATAACTCTGTGAGGACTGGGATCCAAGTTTGTTGGGCTGCGAGTTGCAAAAATGGAGAGAAATCTCGTTTGCAAATTGTCGCTGGATTCTCCTGGAGCCCGAAAGTGATCACCAGAGAGGTGTCGTTGAAGGGCAAAATAAACAGCAGCAGGTGAGGAGAGAGTTGAGCCGTGGAGGGTGATTAGCAAGATAGTTGCTAGCACGCGTCAAAACCGAAAGTGTATACGTGCGTTGTAGTTAGTTTTAAAAAACTTGGTTGTTGATAAATTTAAACAACACATAAGTAGGGCCAAGAGCCCACATAACTCCCCCACCAGAGCGTTGGTGGGTTACAAACGCTCGACAAAAGAGGATGTACAAAAAGGTTAAACAACAAAGTCTCGCAAGTTGGTAGGAAAGCGAACATGTCTACCAGAACGAGTGGAAAGGGGGGGGAGGAGTGGGAGTGGTTAGAGGGGTGGGGGTAGGTTCGGGTGGGGGGGGTGGCGGTGGGCCGGGGGCTGCAGGTGGAGTGCAGGGTGAAGGTGCCCCGAAAGTGGACGGACCAGGTGATAGTGGAGTGCATTCAACGAAGGCCGGCTTTAGTCTGTCGATGGAGACTGTATCAGTAGCATCAGCCCTTTGAATGACGAAATATTTGTCCTTCCGTTCAAGTACTTTGAAAGGACCATCGTATGGTGGGCAAAGGGGCTTGCGAACTGCGTCGTGCTGGACAAACACGAATGGGGTTGTGTGCAAGTCGTCGTGCACGAAAACGCGTCGAGGTGTCGCGCGGGTGGGGGTTGGGCGTAGTGCGGCCATGCGTTGCTGCAGCTGTTGCACGAAGGTGTTCGTGGCGTCAGGGGTGACGGAGGAAGACTGCACGAGCTCACCAGGTAAACGGAGGGATGTGCCGTAAACAAGATCGGCGGCAGTGCACTGAATGTCTTCCTTAACAGCCGAGCGAATGCCGAGGAGGATGAACGGCAGGTTGTCGCTCCAATTGTGCGGGGCAGGTTGAGACATCAACGCGGACTTCAACTGACGGTGAAGGCGTTCCATGAGGCCGTTTGATGCTGGGTGGTAGGCAGTGGTGGTGATATGCGAGCGCCCAAGCAGTTTGGTGAACTCACGGAAGAGTGCAGATGTGAACTGACTTCCGCGATCAGTGGTGAGTGTAGCTGGAACACCGAAGTTGGCTATCCAGTGCGTAAGGAAAACCATGGCAACGTTATCTGCCGAGGTATCCGAGATGGAAACGGCGATGGGCCATCGTGTGAAACGATCAACAGCAGTCAGAATGTGCGTGAAACCGCGAGATGGGGGTAACGGTCCGACTAAATCCATGTGGACGAGTTGAAAACGGGCGACGGGAACCGCGAACGTGCTGGGAGGTGAAACCGTGTGTCGCTGGACCTTATTCTTTTGACAGGCTAAGCACTGCCTGGTCCAGGTAGCAATGTCGGTGTTCATCTTTGGCCAGACGAAACGGGCTGCGATGAGTTTGCGGCCGGCACAAACACCGGGGTGGGAAAGCGAATGGGAGTGGTCGAAAACAACCTTCCAGTAGGATTGGGGTACTACAGGACGAGGGGTACCTGTAGAAAAATCACACACGATAGAGCCTGGTGCCGCGGGGAGCGAAGCCTCACGCAGCTGAAGCACAGAAGATGCAAGCATTTCAATGATGGAATCATCAAGCGCCTGCGCTTCCGCAAGCTTCGCCAGATCTAACGTGGTGATAAGAGCGCTGACCTCAGGACGGGACAAGGCATCAGCAACAACATTCTCATCACCGCGGACGTAGCGTATGTCTGAGGTGAATTGAGAGATATAATCCAGGTGACGTACTTCACGCGGCGAATACCGATCTGGCTTAGCTTTGAGGGCGTAAGTGAGAGGTTTGTGATCCATGTGGACCTGAAAATCTCTCCCCTCGAGCAGGTGTCGAAAATGACGGATGGCCAGGTAAATGGTGAGAAGTTCACGCGAGAAAGTACTGTAGCGAGTCTGCGCCGGCTGAAGCTTCTGAGAGAAAAAAGCTAGCGGCTGCAACTGTCCGTGGATTTGTTGCTGCATAACTGCGCCTACGGCAATGTTGGAGGCATCGGTGGTCAGAATAAGTTGTGTATCAGCATCGGTGCTCAGATGAGGAAGCAGGGTGGCGTCCGCGAGTGCTTTCTTGGCTGCCTCGAATGCTTCAAGAGCACTGGGTGAAAGTTGAAGCGACTTGGACTTTGACTTCAAAAGATCCGTCAAAGGTGCCAGGATAGCGGCGCAATTTGGTATGAAACGCCGGTAGTAGTTGATTAGGCCGATGAAACGGCGAAGCTGAGTTATGGACTTCGGAGCTGGAAAAGACAACACGCTTTGCACCTTGTCTGGGAGGGGTGTGATCCTGTTTTGGTCAAGATGATGGCCAAGAAAATCCAGAGAAGTGACGCCAAAAAGACACTTATCGACGTTGAGCTGTAGACCATTTTGTTAAAAACGATCGAAAACTTGGCGTAAGTGTTCAACATGTTCTTCGGGTGACGAGCTGGCGACAAGGATGTCGTCGATGTACACCAACGTGAAGGAAAGACCACGCAAAATGTCATCGACAAAACGCTGAAACGTTTGGGCCACATTCCGCAAACCAAAAGGCATGCGAAGGAATTCAAGCAGGCCGAATGGAGTCGTGACGGCAGTTTTAGGGATGTCCTCCTCCGCGACCGGTATTTGGTGATATGCTCGCACAAGGTCAATCTTGGAAAAAATCGTCTTTCCAGCCAACATGTGGGAAAAGTCATGAATATGGGGAATCGGGTACCGGTCCGGGACTGTAGCTCGATTGAGAGCACGATAATCACCGCACAGCCGCCAATCATCAGATGACTTTTTGGGAACCATGTGCAGTGGTGAAGCCCATTGACTGGACGAAGGACGGATAATCCCCAAATTCAACATGTGCTCGAATTCGTTCTTCGCGATTTGTAGCTTCTCAGGATGAAACCTACGCGGATGAGCATGGACCGGTCTGCCGGTGGTAGTGATATGATGGCGAACAGCGTGTTGAACCTGCTCCGTAAACTGACAAGGCTTAGAGAGGGAAGGATAATCCCGCAAGATGTCAGAAAATGGCGGGCTTGGT
>JAYGXS010002440.1:0-10396 GCA_036362985.1 Ligula intestinalis | reverse complement strand
CTCAAGTTGGAGCGCAACATGGCAGATGGAGTTTTCTCCATCAAAATGTAGTTTCTTGAGTTTTGGTCCGGCAAGGCTTCCTGGACCCATTATCTTCCAAAATAGTCCACTGTTAGAAAGATCTACGATAAAGGATTTGGGTCTTACTTACACGAATAAGCTTGCATTATCACCTCATGCAGATCGAATTTCTGCCAAGGCCGCACAGATATGTGGGTTTATATCGCATAACTTTTTCCTTCCAGAAATGAAGTTAAAACTATACCGCATGTTTGTTCTTCCTATACTAGAATACTGCTGCCCACTTTTTGGCCTCATGACCCAGCATGACCGTAGTAAGATTGAAAAGGTTCAGCGAGTTTTCACTCGTAAAATATTTTCTGTTTCTGGGTCTGGTATGTGTTATACAGATAGATGTCAATAAGCAAACATGAAATTTCTTTGGATAAGAAGACTCGAAGCTGGTCTATGCTTTCTGTTTCGCGTTAACAATAGTCCTAATCTCCCACAAATTAACGCTCTCCTTCCAGTTGACCGACCTTACGCCACTCGTAACTCTTCCATGATAATTTTACCACCCCATAGCTCCACATCTAACCGTTCTCGCTTTTTTACCTCCAAATATGCTTTTATTTGGAACAATCTTCCTCTCGATATTAGACTGTCTTCTACACTATCGATTTTTGAAGGCAAATTATATAAGCATTTAAATTTAGAGGAAATAAAGTCGTTACTGTCTGTTTCCTTTCCAAACACGCAAGTTGTAGATTTTGAAAAGGGTCCTCCTGGCATTTGAAGCTCTTCCCAGGATACTAAAATGGTTTCTAAATATGTTAGCATTTCCCTCTGCAGAGTCAAGCATCACTTCCAAGGGCTGCGAATTCTTCTCCGTTTTTGCAACCTTCGTTGTGGTCTTCGCGATTGGCTCTGGAATCTGGTGGGTCGCAACTTGATGACGTTGCCTTGACTTCTACTGCCTTCTCCTGCCTTCCGGATGACCCCTTCCTAACTCAACGATATATTATTTTTTCCCATGACCATAAACGTCCCGAACCCTCAACATCAGGTCCCAAACTAACCACATCAAACCCTTTTACCTATTAAGGCAGTTTTTTCTCCTAAAGTTTTTTTGAACTCGGTGGCCCGCTGAACTCATCCACCGATCTAGGAGTTTTTTTTACTGCCGATGACAATTATTTTTAAGAGTTCACTGCTTATCATTATTATTTTTATTTTCACGATAGCACTAAGTTTGTAACGACAGGGCCCCTTGGGCCTTAAATATACAAATTATTATTATTATATGTCTCAGGATGCAAGGAGGGATTCTATCCGTTCCATATGATGGGGAATTGGACAGTTGGCGGATAGCTTTCTCTACAGATTCTTCGTTAAACAATATCTCTTTTAATACTAGTGCCGTCATTTCTGTTGGTTGGGGGATTGATTCTTCTTCGACTCAATAGTTAGTTGAGGAATACTCGTTAAAAAGATTTGCTATTTGGTTGTCATTTGTTATTACTATTCCTTGGTCATCAAGCATGATTTGGGGGCCTTGTTTTTGATGATTATTTATTTGTTTCCTAAAGATTTGGGCTGTCCCTTCTGGGGACTCGATTGCCCGAAGTTCTGCTGCTATCGTCTTATTTGTTTCAATGTTCTGGGCTAACTCGTGAATCTCTGTAATGCGTCTGAGCGTAGATAGATAACTAATGCATGGGTCGTGGAGTTGTTTTTTTTTGAGCCGTTTGGAAAGGAAGTTTGGGATAAGTGATTTCTACATGTGGCACATGTTATGCACACCACCCCTCATTCTACTACGGGTTGCTCTTTGTGTAGTTTCCTCCGGAGTAAAAAACCTGTGGATAAGCTCTTTCATCTCTTTGACTTCTAGTTCGAGCCGGTTAAATTTGGCGACTAGCATCTGGACAATTAATCGGCATGCGGAAACCGGCTGGTCTACTTGAGTCATCTGCGCTAAATTTAAGACACTTTTCGAACGCCTCTTCAACCGTGTTGTGGTGGTCTAATGGTAAGCGCGTTCGTCCTCGATGTCAGTGTTACTGTGTTTGAACCCCGTTCGCGCATCCTTTTTCTCTTAGAAGTCGAGCATAACATGTTTGCAAAGCTTTTTACAATCAGTGAAAATAGATTTCCTGATCAAGGATATTGCCTTACATTTGAGGAAAATATAGTAGAACAAGGTTTCTTCGATAGAAAGCGACTTCAAAAGTTGAGCAGGGCCGTCGTGTTGAGAAAAATTATGTTCCTCTTGGGATTCCAAATGCTTAAACTAAGATGAGTACTTTGAAACGATAAAACAGCGAATTTCTATGTAAGAAGATGGACTCAGCCTTCGTAGAAGTTCGATCTGCAATGCACGATGGAGTAATGGACTTCTAAGCCGAGAAATCAGTAGAGGTGACGTTCTTCAAAATCCGGAGAGTACAATATTTTGCAGAACGTAGATAAGTCCTCCTGAAGGTGGTTGAGGGAGATGATATTGGGCAAGCGAAGTTTATTGTCAATCCCAACGGGCTGCAAGAGCGTCCTTTAATCCTAAATAGCGAAGAAAGCTTATTTCCTCAGAGGCCAAAAATGGTGGTCAGATTTGAAGAATATGAAGGGGACTGTTTTCGCAAGAAGACGTGGTCCGGGCAATACATTAATTTTGCTAGTTTCGTACTATTGAACTTCAAGCGCAATTTAATACGGTGTTTGACGCAAAGGGCGAAGAGGATTTGCTCGATTTTTGAAGGTGTATTTCGACAAAATGGGTATCCTAGACGATTTATCGCTAAAAACATGGCTGAAAGGCCGCCAAAGCCCTCAGTATTAACAGTGGCGAAGGAACGAATCTTCATCAGAGTCCCATTTCAAGGGGACGGACCAAGTGAACTACTAAGGAGGCGCCTGAGTCAAGCCATAGCAACTACCCTCCCAGCAGCTAACGCCCATGTATTGTTCTCGACTACTCCCATCCTATACGGAGAGATTAAGGATAAAGTGCCAGCCCAGACCACCTTAATGTGCATATATTCATTGAACTGTTTGGAATTTGGAATTTATATTTTTCAGCGCTGGTACGGCACTATCTATACAAAGTTAATTTCAAAAAAATTAAAATTCAACAAAATAATTTGACAATATGTGCAAGTAGACGTAGAAAGTCGTAATAATATCAGCAGAAATTGTCCTTTTGGGGCAACATTAAGCAATGTTTTGCAGGTTATTTTGAACTAAAAACGAAAACTTATGGCAGTTAAAAAAACTCTTACAGTGAAAATGGAGACAGTGTTCAACGGGCCTCCATGTTCAAAAATTGTGCAAGAGAAAAAACTGTTTAGGACGATAGTAGTAGGAACATAGAAGTAGAGCAGAAATAGGTGTGGGTGGTCTGATGAAGTTGAGTAGTCAACAAAACTGCAGCATTTTAGACTTAGTACTTCTGCGTGGCTTTGTTGGATTCAGCGGTGGTTAATGGAAACATATAGGCTCTCGGGGGACACGAGGCAGATAGAATATTTTCAAGCTGATCTTCTAAATTCCCAATGGTCCTTTCTCCGGGTCATGGAGAAAGCTGCTCGGAAAAGATGAGGAGAATAGAAGGTTAATAGAGTCAGTGTTAAGGTAAATGTGCAGTCTCCGTTTGAAAGAAGACAGTCTAGTTAACGACCTAATTTCAATTGGCAAGTGTTTCTGAAGAAAGCTATATCTGGATGCAAAAAACAAAGAGCGTTTACATGAGGAAGAGGCAGGAGGGGGTTTAACAAGTGCCAAGTTTCTTAGGTTGTAGGGATGGCTGACTGGGGTAATAACAGAAGTCCTGGGTAAATTTGTGCTATTATTAAGCCGAAAAAGCAAACAAAAGCCTGCTTCCAATCTCCTGACCCAAAGGAACCTTAGTTTCATTAATTGACATCTATTTGAGTAGCAAGTATTAGAAGCTGTCGGATACAGCAGTTTTCGTGTGAACTTTTTTAATTTGTTCAATTTTTGAACGACTACCTTCATTTATGAGACCGAAAAAGGGGCAACAGTATTCTAAGATGGGAAGCACGAACATACGTTAAAGTCTTAATTTTATTCCAGGAAGATAGAAATTATAAGAGATAAAGCCGCAAATCTGTGCGGCTTTGGCTGTAATTCTATCGGCATGAGGAGAAAGGTCTAATTTATTGGTGTAGCTTAATCCTTGGTCCTTGATACTGGAACATTCAGTCATTGGGTAACCTTGAAGAATAACATGTTGTGGCAGCCTTTAAGGCCCAAAGCACATATATCGGCACTTAGAAGGAGAGAACTTCATCTGCCATGTTGAGCTCTACGCCGAAAGAGCGTGCAGATCAGACTGAATTCTTTCTAGGCATCTCGCGGGCGTAGAGTTAGAGAAGGAGTAAACACACTTGAGATCATCAGTGCACTGGTCGAGCGCTGGTTTCGAAATTTCAGCTAAGTCATCAGTCTTATATAAATCGACTTATCTAAGAGAAGGTATGACTATAAGTCTTTCGTTTTCTTATAGAAATTATCCGAAAGTACCAGTATTTACGCTTGAACATCGGCTTCCATTCCTTTTGGTGGTTTGGTCTCTGCTTGCTTACCTAGCATTCTGTTAACCATTTTTCTTGCTTTCAACAACTTATATAAGCTTAAACAGTTAGATTATTCTGAATTCCTTACTGTTTTAGTGATTAATCTACTTGTTGCTTCGAAAAGTATGAAGGTGACACTTTCATTCAGTAGGAAGCCACAGAATTTCAGAACCAAACGGTGTCTGCGAAAGGCAAACATCATTACTGATATCAGTCCTTAGCCTGACATCAGTATTCAGCCTGATCTGATTGCTGAGCAAATAGATTTGTCTGCAATGAAAAATTGCAGCGAGTTTATGTTGAAATTTGGGTCAGTTCTCTCAATCCTTGGGACCATATCTGATGGGAATATCTCTGCAGTTTCCTCTCAGGAATGCAAACGTTTAGATACTCTCGTTAATTTGGTCGCAAGTGAGTCAGAGGATAGACAAAAACGGTCGTACAATTTTATTCTGAAAAACGTTCCGAAATCGATTAGGCCAATGGACGTAGCAATGCATTTCCTCCACTCCTGCGGATTTAACTATAAAATAGCAGAGGCTATTAGACTGTCATCTCGCAGTAAAAACCCACCTATTTTAGTCAAGCTATTTTTACCCATTGAAATAGACGCAATTTTAACCAGCAAGAGCTTGTTTCCAAATATCTGAGAAACACAATGTATTTCCTCTGTCATGATCTCACTCCAATGGAGCGAAGAATAGCGTCAATTTTTTTAATAAAATAGTAAATTCACCGTAACCGGCTCAACTTCCTGGTCGTAGCCCTATGAAGCCTAGCGATCCACGTACTTTTATTCCTGCCAAACCTAGATTACTGGTCCCCAGTACAGCAACTGTCTCATCCCTCTCAAGTCACCAGACATCTCTGTCTACTTCCAACTTAGATGCTTACCCAGTTGCCATAGCTAGTAATCCTAGTAGCCCTCCTAGAAATACCGAAAAGCCCTCTACGTTAGGTAGACCAACAGTTTCGATACTCGATCAGAGTCCTCCCAAACCCTCTATTAAATCACCCAATTCATGTCGTGGAAAGGGTGGGATCCGGAACTCAACCGCGAGCATGCAGCCTTCCCAAAAACTAACTAAGCCTATACGACAGGAAGCTAACAAACATATAGGTTACCCTACTCATCACAAGTATCATACTGGGCCAGGCTTTCCACCGCTTAATCCTCATAGTTAACTTACCTCGCCCTCCAGCCTCTCTTTCTTGTCTTGGTTTTCCTAATTTCCCGGTAACTTTCAGCATGCTCACCACGGCACTAATTCCTATGGCCCATCGATCTCACAGAGCTATCTACCTGCAGCTATCAGCTATCCTCCTCAGCTTTCTTATGTTAATTGTCCTGCTCCAGTCGATGGCTATTCCTTAAACTTCCAACCAAATTACCCACCTCCAAATTTTTATTACTAAATAAAGATAACCCTAGTTCGATTACTCAAGCTTCACTAGATATCATCCTGCTTAATGCAAGATCTGTTTTAAATAAGATGGCTCAACTTAGAGCTATTGCGCTTGAGCTGAACCCAGATGTTATATGCATTACAGAGTCGTGGACCCATCCAGTAATTTCTGATGCTTTACTCATAATAGACAAGTATGATTTCTACCGTCAAGACCGCCCTAGTAAACGTGGTGGCGGTTGTCTTCTCTATATTTAAGCTATTTTGAGCATTTCCCGCTCGACCTAGATGCTGAGTCATTCTCGGGCAATTACTGCTTTGCATCCATTATCCTGTCTCCCCATCAGAAGGCGATTATTGGATGCACTTACATTTCCCCTAACTCATCGTCGGAAGATGATGAAAAGCTTTGCGAAATATTGAGGCTGATTTTGGAGTCCGCCTTTGATGCTAAAGTTATCGCAGGGGATTTCAACTTTCCCGAAATTGATTGGTCATTGAACTGTTGTCCATCCAGATTTCAGCCCTTCCTTTATACCATAAATTTTTCAAACTGTTCTCAGTTGGCCCGTTCCCCAACAAGGGATCAGCATATTTTAGATTTAATTTTCACTAATGACATTTCCCCCGTTTTTGTTGACTGCAATCAGAACCTCTTTCCAAGTTACCATACTTTGATCCATTGTTGTCTTCCGCTTGCTTCTACGAAAAAGGATAGCCCCACTCGTACCTACCGTGCGTTTGACCTAGCTGATATTAATTCAATTAACAACTTTATGGACTCACTAGACTGGCAGGAGCTTTCCTCCACGAACTGTGTAACAATTCTCTGTGACTTAATGATGGCAATTTCAAATAGCATTTTGGAATTTGTGCCGATCAAAAATGCTAAGCCTTATACTTCGGACCCCACCGTTCCTCATTTTCTTTTGTCCAGACTAAAGAAATTGCATAGACAGTTGAAAGACCAGTCTACTAGTTCATTATCTGTCCACCTTAGAATCGCAGATATTTTCAAATTAGTGTTTAATATTCGTCTTGCACGTGACAAACATAGGGAATCTTGCGCACTCAGCGAGTTAAACTCTGCAAAGTCGATTGCCCAACTGTTCCGTCGTCGGTCCACCGCTAAACGAGGTCATGAAATCTCCCCTTTACTGAATGAAAATAAAAACTTTGTGCAAGATGAGTCTGAGAAGGCTGAACTGTTCAATGCATTCTTTGCAAAGTACCTTCCGATGGAATCTGGACCGGTCCCGTCGTTTCAGCCATGCTCAGTCAATACTATCAGTACCATTGATTTCTCCATAGAAGTTATTCGTAAGCACATTATCCGTTTAAACAACTCGCACTCCTCAGGATCTGACGGCCTTCAAAATTCAATTATCAAGAGAGTATTCAGCTTCCCCCGATTGCTAAGTTATCTATTCACAGCTTATCTTCTAAACGGTTTCTTTCCTGACTCATGGTTAGACCAGACCGAATATCTTCTCCCCACTTAAAAACTTTGAGAAGAGACAAGGAACTGTTCTACAAACTAGGTTTACGAGAAAGATTGAAGGACGTTAATGCCCTTATAAAACGCGAGATCGCAAGACTAAATGACCTTTTTGTTAGTCAGTTATTTACTTCTTCTACATCTTCGTCTCCTCTCTCTTCATCCGAAATATGGAAAAGTCTTAAACGTCTCACTGGTCAACGCAATACCCTGGCACATGTTGACGCTGACCTAGACAGCTTAAACTCAAACTTCATCCATACTCCCACCGAGTCCTATCTCCCGACAACTGATATTTCGTTACCACCAAGTGATTTTTCTCCAGTGTCTGTGGCAACAGTGATGAAACACCTAAACAAGGTTAAAGGTACAACAGCTGCTGGACCAGATGGCGTCTCCCCATTTCTCCTTAAATCTTGCTCTTTTCAATTAGCTCCTGTCTTGGCACATCTTATTAATTTATCTTTCATGGAGTCCAAGATTCCTGACGGTTGGCGTTCGGTCAAAATTACTCCTATCCCGAAAAAACCCACTTCAACGGGTCCCAAATCCTTTCGCCCAATCGCCTGCTCTTCTGCACTCCTCAAACTTACAGAACGAGTCGCTTTGGACATCATTAAGCCGTTTTCATCCAATTTTTCTGATCCCTTGCAGTTTGCATATAAGGCGAGGCGTAGTACACTAGATGCAGTTGCTTTAGTAGTCCATTCTGCTCTTAGGGACTTGGATAAGGGATGACGTGCTTACGCGTGTGCTTTCTTGACTATTCCTCAGCCTTCAACACGATCCCGTGCCATCTTCTTCTTAGTAAAACCTCTGCATGTGGCTCTCCTGGCTGGGTTGTCTCATGGCTAAGGGACTATTTTTCTTCCCGCACCCAATTCGTTCAGACCGGGAAGCGAAAATCCACGGTCCTTCCCAACAATTGTGGAGTTCTGCAGGGGTCTATATTATCCCCTCATCTTTTTTCCCTCCATACTGATGACCTACGATCTCCAAACGCATGTTTGTTTGCCAAATAGGCCGACGATATGGTTGTAGGCCATCCTCTCAAAAGCCAGACCCATCTCCAAACACTGAAGGATGGACTGGACCATGTCACAGCATGGTCGTCAGAAAATGGCCTTTTACTTAATTAGCGGAAGTCAGTCCAGTGCATTTTTCGGCTGCGACCCCCTACCAGCCCTGAAACCATTGACTTTCTGCCCAACAATGTATCCTCCTTCCGATACCTTGGTGTAACACTTGCTTCCAACCTCTCATTTACTCTTCATATTGAAGACCTTTTTATAAAAATCCGCAAACTTTTGCATTATGTCCGCCGCTTGCGTTCATATCGCACCCCACAAGCTCTCATCTGGCGTTTTGTAGATGCCTGTATCCTCCCTCTTATTCTTTATTGCTCTCCAGTTACCTTTCCAGCACTACTCAAGAAAGACTTGCTTATTATTAAACGTATTCTCCGCATGCTCTCTTCAGCTGCCGGTTATTCCTATGTTTTTTTAGCTGACCTCATCATACAGCGACATTTTAAATCGGTCAAGAATTTCGTGGACCGTATTCTAAGTGGGGTCGCTAACCCTCTCCACTCTGAATTAATGGCTGCGAAATCTTCTCGTACCAAGCGCCAAAGCTTCCGTCATATGACCTGCCGTACATCGGCCTTCCAGTACTCGGTACTCCCATTTTTAGCACGATTCCTCACGTGTGAAGAAATGGAAATTGAGAAGCTGAAGGCAGACCTGTCTCCATAACAGATGTGGTAACCGTGTCGACTTCTTACTTTGAGCATTTTGTTATCTTTGACCGTTTACTCTTGAGCTTTTTGGACCCCATAATTGATCTTATTCTTACTCTCCGTGAATGGAGCCACTTTTTTGCTGAACATTTTGACATTATCATCAAAATATCGTTCTCTATCTATCTATCTATCATGGAAGATATCTATTATTCTTCCAGTCTTCAAGTCAGGATCTCGTTCGGACGTAAATAACTACCGAGGTGTTCATAAAAGCCCGGCCCTAGCCAAACTTCTGGAAAGATCATTTTTAATCAAATTTTCGATTTTTGTGTAGAAAATAAACTATTAAGTGCTTCACAGCATGGATTTCTAACTCGAAGATCATGCATTCCTTAACCTGGATACTTAACTTCGTAATGAACAGCAATCAGTCATCGTGATTTACTTTGGCCTGCAGAGGAAAATGCGAACATATAAAGAAATCATTTTAGAATCCTGGGGAGAGCTTCAGATGCCAGGAGGACACTTTTCAAAATATACAACTTGCGTTTTTGGAAAGGAAGCAGACAGAAACAACTTTTTTTCCTCTAAATTCAAATGCTTATATAATGTCCCTTTTAAAAATCGACAGTGTAGAAGACAGTCTAATATCAAGTGGAAGGTTGATCCAAATAAATGCATATTTGGAGGTAAAAAAGGTGAAAACGCTTAGACGTGGAGCTACGGGGTGGTAAAATTATCATGGAAGAGTTACGAGTGGCGTAAGGTTGGTCTAACGGAAGGAGAGCTTTAATTTGTGGGAGCTTAGGACTATTGTTAACGCAAAACAGAAAGCATATACCAGCTTCGAGTCTTCTTAACCAAAGAAATTTAATGTTTGCTAATTAACATCTATCTTTATATTCGTAGTGTTATAGCCTCTACAGTATTGAGGTAAAATAATGACAATATGCACATTGGTCTGCGGCCAGACATACAGCAGAGAAGGTCAGATCCACCGGTGGTATGCCCTTTTTTAAACAATAGTTAGCAGTATTTAGAAAACAATAAAGAACTAAGGAAGAAAACATGAAGAAAACACCTACAAGGAGAGTTCAGTGGGCCGCCACTTTCAAAAGACTGCAGGAGAAAAGGGTAAGTGAATGGTATTCGAATG
>JAYGXS010002439.1:0-10396 GCA_036362985.1 Ligula intestinalis | reverse complement strand
AAAAAAATGATGCGTCGGTGTGAAGACCACACCAATTAAAGCTTGTACTTGAACTTTGTACTGTTGCATAATTGAGTTCCAATGATTTTAATGATTTACCGCATGTAGTTCACTACAAGGTAAAATGGCACCTTCAGCGAACACGTTGGAGAGCATACCGTACCGTTTTTGTTTGAAGTTGAACTTCCAGTCATTACTTACCATTTGCGGTTCAGGGTACACTGTTTGTAAATTGTGAGAACATTCATTGGGATGCCTCACAAACCTTCAGAACGGGACTTTTGCGTAGGGCAGTTCAGCTTTATTTCTTCCATTCAAAATGGAGAAGGAGTACCTTATGAATTCTGTCCCATCTCTGCACCAGCTGGAGAAGTCACTTCGCACATAATTCCAGGTAAATGAGAACCAATGTTAATATAAGAGTAAATTAAAATTTTAGATGGTGTTTATTGTTAGGCTAAGCGCTCCGCCACCGCTATTTCGCAGGCATTTTTCCCATTAACCCATCCCTTTGGAGGCTGGGGTAGGATACACAGATGGTTGACACATCCGACCGGAACAGACTCGGTTGCTATTGCGATTAATCGTTTAAGGTAGAATGCGCGACAGAAAAATCAAGAAGAGACTCGTCTTCTATTACTCCGATTTACCTCAAAGTTCTATTTTTCTTAATTTACTTATACTATGACATAATTGGTGCAATTTCTTATCCTCTCCTGCAAGAATCGGCTGCTTTTAAATTGTGCAATAGCAATCTGTTAGAAAGAGACAGATCTCTCAAAAACTTCCTGCCCATTGACCTGATAAAATTCCCGTCGGCTGTCCGCATAACTTTAGAAGCATTCGTCAGTCAACTTCTTCAAACACACCATTCTGCACTCTTAATCATTTTGACCTCATATTTTCCTGCTTTATATAAGGATAAGCAGGACTAATCTTCAGTCATTTTGCTCAACGAACTCGATCAAAAGCATAGGTGCAGTACCCTTAGTTGACACTTGCAAACGTTTTCAAAGCCGATACGCGAGCTCCCAGTCATCCGAATTATAACTGTTTGTAGACGAAAAACAACTTATGTAACAAAAAAGAGGATGCAATTACTGGTTTGAGTTTTATTTTGCAGATGTTTTGGATTCCGTCGGGAATCTTTAATCATAGGTGATGGTGGCGTACCCATTGCTATGCGTGCGATAATTATTCAGGCCCGCATCCAACGCTGACAAGGACATTGTGGTAATGAGTGAGTCAAACGTGAAGTGTCGAGTTAGTACCGCATAAATTAAGATCCAAGCGGTTGCTACAGAGGTGAATAACTATCGCACGAACGCGGATGACCACTATGAACTATAATTACCCTGCAAACTGTGCATGCCTAAACTCTATCTGCGCATGAGAATGCTACCATCGCCTATGCTTAAGAATTCTCAACGGAATCCGAAACTTCAGGAAAATAAAACTCTGGTTCCAGTGATCGCATACTCTTCTTCTGAACTGCTTCCTGGAACTCGCATATTCTTTACTATTACGCAAATAATGCAGCTGCCGGAAGTCATGCGATTGTTGGCCGTGCAACATAGGGTTTTTGGTCAGTAAAGAGGCATACTACTTAATAAAGGTTGCGCAGGTACCCATCAGAGAATTCACAAGAGTATTTGGCAACGTAGGTATGCTTTCAAGACATGCTCGCCGGGCCACCTTTTAACTGGTACTCTGTTCCCATACAAATGAACTGGCCCAAAGATAATTTTTTAAAAGCATACGCTTGCTCGCCAACTATCCTTGTGAATTGTCTGATGGGAAGTATCACAAATTTTTTAAAATAATACTTATGACAGGGAATGTATTTACTAGTCCCACATGCAAAAAGATATTGGCGAAATCCTGTACATAATTATCGGCCGCTGTAGTGGGCACTTAGTAAGGACGCATTGAGACCGCTCTAAGAATAAAACTAAGCCTCCTAGGGAATTTTATGGATTTGCTCTGCTTAATACATATATGACAGCTTTGTTTTTTCATAGAAAAATATACAAGTGAAGTGAATGGAACGCAGACACGCTTCTTTCACTCCTGAATTCAAGTTTTGGATTCAGTTTGTAGTCCAAACTTACGCGCTTGCCTCAATTGTCTACAGCTGTGGATGAAGCATTACATCGATTAGTTCACAGGTTTTCATTACATAGCAGGAGAGAAATGCCGACGAAAAGGGGCCGTTTCAAACACCAGCAACTTCAAGTGACAACAATATCTTATATCTGTGACTTATGATTAGTTTTGCAATTCTAACAAATATTTAAAAATGCAGTTGATTTTGGTCACTCAACCACAGGCTTTTACATCGACTTTGGAATTTGAGTGATGTAAAAACGTTATATAATTATTGGGTTTGGAGAAGGATTAGCTGGTCAACGCCTTGTACGCAAGTCGCTAACATGATGGATTCCTCGTTTTAAGGGCACCTTGGTCGAAATGCGGGGGATAGTTGAGGTGCTCATGGTGGGCTACGTGCATTTTCTTCCTCCTCAAGCACATGCATTTCGTTTGACTGTGACTGAGGCGGCGTGCGATTCCCATGCGTCGTCGGTACAGGAGAATAACTGCGTGAACCACTACCTTTTGACGGCAGAAAGCTGGCTTTTCTAGAGGAATCACCGCTGCCTCGACTGTGGCTACCACGTGTTTGATTAAACGTAAATAATATTGTGTCAGTGCCTGGTATATGACCCAAAAAGAATATCTGGCATCAACTTGGTGGTTCGTATTTCAGAATTTTGGTTGACATTTATTGGAATAAAAACCTCTATTTAACTAATATTTTTTTCTTAAATCTTCCACCAAGTACCTCTGAAGTTCTTTTAATGAAGAGAAGACTCAAATGTTTCCCAAAGGACGAATTTCCTTGAAATTACATCTCTTGAGATGCCTGCCTTACAGTTTATACGAAATAAAGATTATGTGTGATGTGTATACAAAAAACTAAAATATTTTTTTAAAAAATTGAATAATTTAATGGAAACGCGACTTTTTTGGATATAACGCATTATGAAAATGGCCATGTTAGTCGAACTTAAGAATTCCCCGAAAAACGAAAACGGGCGAATTCTGATAGTGTTGCGCCTAAGATCAAATTTAAAACTTTTTGAAAAGCACTTAATTGGTTATTCAGCTGATGGATAGTTATGAATTTCACCTTTTTCCACGTTAACGTCAAAATGAAGATCAAATTATTACCTGACATTTAACTTACCTGAAATGAAGCAGCTCACTTTTCTGCCCATAATGTAGCATTTTTTGCGTATGTGATTGCTTTGATGTCCCTTTATAAAATTGTAAATGCCAAAACAAAGACCACATATCTACCAGAGTTTTGCTAAAACCGCTTATCATCTGTTAATTCCCTTTCTAAGTGACGCATTTATGCAAAATTTACGGTACGAATAAGTAGATTGCTACGTGTATCATGTTTAATCAAATTGTTTTCATCCTTCATATAACCGACTAAATATGTGCAGTTTTAGTTATTTCCCGGAATTTTTGGTCTGGTTAAACAAAAAAATGGTCAAAACCTAATTTACTGCATTTTTTGGCATATATTGTCACAAATTGATTAAAATTACTCCCTGGGACTAAAATTGTGCTTGGTTACTGAAAAAAACAATGCGATTCCTTAAGCTTGCCTACACTTGATTGAAATGGTCTTAAGTCCACATCTTCCTATCCTGTGGCAATTTATTTCAAAGTTTTTCTGCTTATGTTAGCTTTGGTTCTGTCTTGCTAAATAGCATAAAAATTTCGGTTTGTTTCATGGCAAAATCCGATTTCCCTCCATTTACACCAACTTTTACAGCTTTGTTCACATAAATATAAAACGAAATCTAGTCCAGGGATTAGCAGCTAGAGTCCAACGGATCTGCCCTCCTGAAACTATCAAATCAGAACTCCAACAGCAGCAGAACACCTATCTTGAAAACGGATACCCAGAAAGGTTTATCCTCAAGAATATTGACGAATGCACCAAGAAGCCTACTTCCTTAACTGCAGAAAAGAAGGACATATTCAAAAGACTACCTTTCTTAGGAGCCGCAGCCAGCAAACTGGTAAATCGACGGCAACTTACGTGTGTTTTTCACGAACTTTCCACTCTTACGATTAGGAGGTAAAGACAGGCTCCTGTTGAAGGCCACATCCATGCGTTTTTACCCCTTTACTTGCTCGTGTGGAGTGGCATTCATCAGCCGAACACAAAGGCGACTGGAAAAGAGAGTATGTGAACATGTAACGGCCTGGTTGAGTAAAGGCGAAACTAAATCGATCTCGAGTTCCATCCTAGCCCACCTGGTTGATACAAACTACCGCGTCGATACTAGTGAAGCTGTTAAGGTTGTCAACCGGACCTCAACCGACCTCTCCAAAGGCCTACGCCAACGGGTGCTGGCAACAACAGAAGCAGTGGCTAAACGCCTATTGAATCCAGTACTGTGCTGCCAGAAGACACTTACACAAGCCCTGACCCTCCCATTGCCAAAACCGACGCCAGAAGGCGATTTCATATCACCTTCATCCAAAGGTAGCAGTCGCATAACCAACATGCCGACCATTGGTGCAGACTGAAAAGTCCGCAATGGCCAATAGGCGCATAACCCTGAAATTATTGATTTTTGTACCTGTTTAAATTTTATAGTGTGCAATGTTATGGCCCTGAAGATGATTTGCCGAAAAGTATGCTTTTGTTTTGTTTGAGTACACTGAACCACACGAGCAGTTTTTTCTTACCCAAAGGCTTCCTTTAAAATCAAATGCACTCGCAACGACAAACCACCGCAGCCAAGTGTATGCCGACTTCAATTCAATCACCACTGCTTATGAGTAAGCTTACCTACGGTATTTTGCTGATCACGTTTACAGTCATATTAGCAAAATGTGCCTTGTTTTGATAAAATAATTTTCTGTGAAACAATGTCACAAACCCCGATCGTATTCGTAACACTAATAATAAGTTTTAATTGCCTTCCTTTTAAGTACATTGATGAAAAGAAGCTGCTTATGGAACGACCAAAGGAAGTCTCCGAATATGCACCGTTGACGAAAATCCTGGTGTCGGTTGACTAAGAATTCGTGGACGCGTTCATGGATGAAATAAAGACGATTCCTTTCGCTGCCGTAAAGAAACATGCATAACCACGGCTTGTGCTCCATTTACTTGGCACTTTTTGCGCTGTTGCTATGACTATTAATGAATAAAGAATACTCTTAAAATACCTATTTTTGGGCATTTGCACCTACAGTGTGTGCGGAAAAGTTGGTCAAAAATGAAAAATGTGAAAACGCATTACAGTCTGCATCATCCCCCAAAGAAGAGGAGGAAGGAGGTACAAGGACATGGACCGTTTTATTTTGAGACTGACGCCTCGAACATGCTCTTGTTTCCATCTTTAGACGAAGTTGTTGGTCATTGACCGAGACTCCTTCAGCCTTGTCACATGCTCTTTGTTATTTCCGAGCTCGACGGATGAACTTTGAAGTGCCTGTTCGCTGCTGACTGACCATGAGTTCGGTTGCTGATGGACTCATGTGACCTCTGCTCCATTTGCGGCTGTCGCATGTCAAAGAGCTGGCTAGTCTGCCCCTCGCCGACCAACGGACTGCCTAGTTTTGTTTTCCGCGTGAGGTGATGTCAACGTTGGGGACGCCGTGGTGACGTACTGTTCGTTGTTGTCCATGTGGTTCCTGGCCGGCTACTCCTCTTTTTTCCCCTGACGCTAGACGCTATGCTCGAGTTTGCATTGCTTTCCTGTTGGCTTTGTTCGAAGTGACTCGAGGCTTGTACACAATGCCCGGTAGGCGAGAGGAAGCTCTATGGTTCTGTTACGTGTGCCAGTCGAAGACCAAATTTCCAGCAGTAATCTTGCTATGTTTTCACTAGCTCGGGATATATATCTTGTTTTGTCAACGGCGAAAACACGCTTTCTCTGCTGCGCTCCGTCATAGACTGCGATTGAAATTCAATAAAACCCAACACCATAAAATAGCTTTGGTGGAAGCCCCGAAGCGCTGCACTGGTCTGCAATCAGCTAAACCTTTCTCATCATCTTACTTTAGAAATATACAGGGCTAGTCATGCGTTATTTAAAGAGGCACATAAGGAAAAAGCAAAATTATAAACAAGAAATAGCAGCAGGATATATGCTAACCAGTAATTACAGATGCTGAATTTCATGCTGGAATAAATTGCGTGTAATTTGCAAAGTGTATACAGCCTCTAGTTTGCACTTGAATATAATCCCAAAGGCAATATGAGAAAAAACGTGGGCTAGCTGATGACATACTCCAGCGGAAATGATGGGGAGAAACCAAGATAAGCAACTTACTTTTATATAACAATATGATTAGACTATGCTCGTGGGAAAGAATTGCCCTTCGACAGAGCGGTTTCTTTTTTCAATAAAATGTCTTATAAGACCATCGTTAACTTCTGCCTCCGAATATAATTTATTTGAGACTTCAAAAAATCAATAATTATGACCATTCAGAACCGATGTATGTCCATTTAAATAGAGACATATATGCTCGCTTATTAATGATCTCTATGACGCAATGAAATAGTGCATTACCATTAAAACCCATCTTTCAACTTTACGTTTCTTCACTTCGGTGACCCAGAGAAACGCATAATTGTCCTTATATTTATAATATTAACTTTAAAGACTGTGAAATGCAAGCGCAAATGCAACGCCATGCGAGTCTGCAAAATCGAACAAAAGAAAACGCCTGAATATACCCTTCATAGAGAGCAATAATGTAATAAGGCGTTAGTTGCCACTAAAAGAGTACTGGAAAGTTTCTTTGGAAAATATTCTTCCATAAAACCTAATAGAGCTTATCGAGGGAACTAGTATATTAAAAAGTCATGCTACTTAGAAAGTATTGTTGATCCGAGTGTAGTTTATGTGACCGATCCAAATACGGGCTTTCAAGAGGCGACATCCAGGTCTGACTAAAATGTTATATGATAATGCTAAACAATAATCGATAGATCGACCTAAATTTTCTAAATTTTCCTATCCCAAGACGCACTTCAGCATTTGAAATTAGAGTTAAATAGCCTGATCAAGGATAGCATCTTTTTGCAATCACCGACCGATGTGGAAAACAACGTTGCATTTTCATCTTCATTATGACATGTAAATTTTTAACTTCTACCTATGACGATTCGACTAGATAACAACCTATTATTCCTGCGCGTTCCATTAAGGGTAGCCGAAAGGGCTAAAATAAAATGACGAAGCTTCTCGTAGGGGTTGTGGTAACTGACCATCTCGGAAAATTTGCGTGTAACATTTTAAGAGGCTGTCATTGATGAAGACAAGCGTTCGTCTTAACATGCTCTCAATACCAGTATCCACAACGAATCATCGCTAACGTAACAAGCTAGTTCTTTGAATTTTGAAACGATCAAAATTTAAGAAAACTTAATTACTGCTCTTGCTGAATAACTATTCAAAGGTAATACAATTAGTCTGCTTTGGTTTCTTAGGACTTTATCCCTATTTGTAAGGACAAACGAAGTCTCCTCGATTAACAAACTTTCAGTTTTATTTGCCTGAAAATTTGAACAGTCCCTGGAGTCCATCGTCGGTGATCAAATCAGGAACGAAAGGACACACAACAGTTCTGGAGCACAGTGACCAATCAACCGCCAGCGTCATCGTTCTAGAGTTTACTTCGTACGGCTTTTTTGCAGGTGGCAGAACAATAAGTCGTCTCAATAAATTACGTAAGATAAGCAGTTAAGTTTTTCATCTGTTAATATGAACGTTTCATATATCTTTATTTTTTTATCTCTGCTTATGAAGAAATGAATACTTTTTTTCAAATTATTTTCAGATAATCGTGAAATTTCTTTGATCCGCAGTATGCTGAAGATGTTAACACATTATCCGATTAGGGTCTTCCTTTGCAGAGATGTAGCACCGAATTGGTTTAGCCTGAGAATCCCGCAGCCTCAAAGTTCATGTGCGATTAGCATACTTAAATCAAAGGTTCCAGGAAAAGTGATTTTTTGTAATGCCCAGAGTGGCTGCTGACGATGTCAAGCCATGTGTTAGATTGCATGTTAGACGGTTTTGTCAGCTGTAGGAGCAGGTTCAAGGATTTTAGACAAGTGTGAAGTGTCACACTACCAGAGGGTTTGCGTGCTCAACGGCATGAACGGCGTTGCCATCAGACTTGTCAGAGGTGTGCATTTTAAATTCGGTTGGGGGGGGGGGGTCTGTGACGAGCTTTCGTCGTTGGTTAGGAAGTTGGTGTACCAAACACCTCCAGCATCTTAACAATGACTATTGGCTGCTCAGCGAACATTTCTTTTAAGTTCGCGGGCCTCACTTTGATGATTGGTTTCGCTGAGACAGCACATAGAAACTTGTCGATACATGCGAATAGGCGACTTCAGGGTAGAAGTAGAAGATGCGATCGATGGAACAAGAAGTTTATGTGTACGTCGGTTTTGATTCTCTTGAGAACTATTCATCAGAGGTTATTATAGATAAAAGTGAAACATGCACACATAAGGACGATATATGTACAGACTACGCAGTATGTCTAGTGAGTAGTGGCCACGCAAGCGCATACGTAGTATAATTATCAGATCATATACCCACCACTGGGGGTTGTGATTGATAAAATACAAGCTCGGCAGTCCGACTCCTAGTTATTAATGGCCGTCATTTCGTCATTCGTGCTGGATTCGGGCTTGAAAATTTGAACAAAAAAATTGCTTGCTGTTGTTGAAGTTGTTGCTGGGACCGACCCTCCCCACATGACTGATTCTCCCGATCAGAAGATGCCTCAATTCGGTCTTTGGGAACGGCAAGGCGCTAAGGCCAGATGCAACCATCAGGTGCCAGGTAATGAGACCGAACAGTTGGGGTCGTCAACTGGATTTTGTGCAGGTGTGGACAGAGCAACTATATCGGAGAAACAGGGAGAGTAGTTTGCTCGCAAATGACCATATACGCAGTATTGTTGAGGAAAAAAATCCCGGGTTGTTACTCACCCTACAGAAGCCGGCCATACGCTTAAATTTAATGAGGCCGAAATTCTCGCAAGATGTGACAACCATGTGTGTCGTTAGCTGCTATAATCACGATTCAGAGATCAACAATCAATTAACTAGCACAATGACTTGCCATTTGCATACGCAGTACCAAGACATTGTACGAGCAGGATGAACAGACACTTGGAGAGCACGGGCTTAACACCAACTCCCATTGCAGCGAACATAATTTTCGTATAATTATCAAGCCCGCAGCCAGTGTGGACAACGACCTTGCGGGCATTATTGTGTCAGACGCGGACAACCAAGCCTTTACCTCACCATTCATGAACCCAGGGGTGATAACGGGAGCTGATAAATATAGTGCGCATGCAGTCGTGGGACCAATAATTACTAGACATACTGTGCAATCTGTGCAGATATGTCATCCTAATATGAATGATTGATGCTTGACATAATCCGAAACGGCCAGCAAAGAAACTTGTATTCCATCGATTCAACCTTCTACGCCTAAGCTCGAAGTTTCGTGTGTGAAAACGTGCGCCAAATTTCGGAGCGTAGGGTTAATATTTAGTTCAGAATAAGGGTTAGGACATGAGACTACTCTGGATTTAAGCAAATTTAGACTATCATACATTGGGTGCAGCATTTAAAAATTTATTAAATATACCAAAAGGTGACTCTGATATTTACTGTTTAACATATTTTTGCTACGTGCCACGTGGGCAGTTAACGGAAATGACCCAGCTAATCACTGAATTACTTACCTATTGACGTTTAAATTGCTCTTCCCTCAAACGAATCCCCAGTGCATACCTGCAGATATAAAATTGGATTTAAAATCCAGGAGTCTTTTTGCAGGTGTTTCATTTATGAGTGTGTTTGACATGAAGGTAGTATGACGAATAGAATGGATAACGGCATTTCCAGTTCCGAAGCAGAAGATGCGATATCTGCAACACGGACTTTATTTTCCTGATGATTCGGATTCAGTCGGGAATCCTTAGTCATAGGTAATCGTAAACAGGTCTGAGACATGCGCATATAAAGGGGGAACTTCCCGGATCCCTAGTCATCTGTATGCAGATACGTCTGTTGTTGTCGAACAGCAATAAAAACCCGTGCGTCAAGCACCAGTCTCTTCACGAATATATTTGCATTTCTTATGTGACCTCGCATGGCAGGGATGCTTTGCCTTTAACAAACATTTGACAGGATGCCAAAAATTTCCACTACTGTTTACCTTTGGTAAGCCGCGATCCCCTTTTGATCCGAAGTGCAACCCTCTTTTATAGATATGAATGTAGGATGTGGCAATGTACCTGCAGTTTTGGTTATAATAAA
>JAYGXS010002438.1:0-10399 GCA_036362985.1 Ligula intestinalis | reverse complement strand
CTTTGGTCCAATTTTATCGTAGGAGAGGCTACGAAAATTTTGTCGTGCGCTTCAACGTCGATTTGAGTGGCAAATCGTCAAGGTCTTAGCAGTTTTTATACTGAATTTCGGCCCAGTCTCTCATACAATTACATCAGAATGGGTGAGTTGAATAGACAAGTTCATAGTGCACCTCTTATTTCCTAAAAGGGACATCCTGACTTCTCCTAAACCGTGAAACAATATACCGTCATGGTATTTTTTTCCAAGAAAAAACAAAATTACACGTATTATTCCATTTGGAGACCAATGGCATAGAGCAATGTACATCATACTCATCCTGCAGCACTGCCAAAGAAAAGAAAATTGAAATTTATATCATCGATGCCTGACAGGAAGCGGTATAAGTGCACTGACCTCAATACATTTAGAAACATAACCTGACAAAACAAAGATGGCTATGTCATCTGCGCACACCATTAGAATGAATTCACCTGAAACTGACACAGACGCCAGTAGCTTACATATGTCACCTTAAACGATGTGAATCTGCGAGGCCGCAGAAGATCCTGCTTGTTGGGCAGGAAAAAGGTACAAGCTCTACACCTGGCCTTGTTTTATCTTTAACTTAACACACAGCCTACTGTAGGTGAGCATTGAGGATTCCAACCGCTTCAAAAAAATATAACATACAAAAGAGTTCATATAATTTTCGCAAGCTTTGTTGGAGACATACGTGACACATGTTTACTGAGGACATGAGTGTTTGATGGTCAAGATAGTTTTCTGGCACCAAAATAACTGTGCTGTATCAATTTTTGGTTATAACGTTTGCACTGCTTTCGAGTTTCCTAGTTTTTAATGTGCGTCGTTGAAGTACAAAATTGGATTCTTAGTTTGTTGGCGAAGAAAACTCTCCTAAGCCACGACGTGCAACCTTCTTTTTGTAGAAGCTTTTTTATTGTGGCGAGTGTGCAACTGGGATAGGGGGGTGAAAACGTCGGTCACGTGGATCATCAAAAATGCAAAGACGATGACCTTACCAGGACTACGTGATTTCATTTGCTGTGCAGTAAAGCCGACAACAGATAAAATTGACGCAAGTCAGGAAATGAAACTATGCGACATGATATTGTAACTGTTTAACTGTGAGTTACTATTTGGTAACTCTTTCTGACATATTTTTTTGATTAACAATATTTCCTATAAAATTCGTAATAACTTTAAAACAAAATCACTCATACATTTTTATCCATACCCACGAGAAAATGTATGTTCTTGCACTTTTCGTACGTCGGTTTACAATGAAATTAAGCTAACATGCCCTGATTTGGTCAACACAAAGTTAATTTCCATCGCTTTTTTTAATTTCTGGCACTGCTTTGTAGGTGGCGAGCTTAAAATGTCATGCTATTTCCAGTAATTTGTGAATAAATTGCATGTTGCATTACACATGTCGTGTTGGCAACTAATCGTTTTTGGTCATTCGCCATCAGGCCAGTTTCTGACATGGAAACTAAAATTGTTCAATAAATAACAGCATTTATATAATTTTCAGATTAATTAAGGCGGTACGAAAACTGTGGGGGTAATTCAGCAGGTGGGGTACAAGCTCTACCCTTGGTTTTGTTTTATCTTCAACTTAGCAGAAAGCCTACTGAAGGTGAGCACTGAGGATTCAAACCGCCTCAAAAAATTATTACAGACAAAAGAGTTCAGATAATTTTCGCAAGCTTTCTTGCAGACACACGCGACACATTTTTACTTAGGAAATGAGCGTTTGAAGGTCAAGATTGTTTTCTGGCACCAAAATAACTGTACTGTATCAATTTTGTTAATGAGGGATATGCTTTTGCATTGCCTTCGAGTTTATGACATGGGAACAAAAATTGTTCAATTAATTACAGCATTTATATTATTGTCAGATTAATTAAGGTGGTAGGAAAACTGTGGGGGTTTATAAGCAGGTGTGTTATTCCTCGATTCCTGGATGCGGGCTGCAGTGATGTTTGAAATGCTTTCCACGGGCAACGTATCCTGATAATAATTTGGAACTAACGTTTGCCTTCACGAGTTTTGTGTCTAACTTTAGGAACTCTTTGAGTTGCTTCAATACGTAGAAGACAAAGGAAAACCCAGATGCTTATTCATCCTCACCCTTTTTCTCCCGCTTTTCTCTCACCTGACGATTTTATTAACAGTGTCATTGATTTTCCAATGTTATTATGCATTTCATTTACTGTGCGGAAAATGAATGACCGAAAACGATTGTTTGCATATACGACATTCAAATCGTAGTAATGGAAATTTTCACAGACAGTTGCATTTTACAGAGCAATCCACACCATGGGTGGCCGTTTAGACGATAAATAAATACTCGATCTGTTTTTTGCCTTTTTTTTCGTCATTTTCATTGTCGTTTTTACTCTGAAAAACGTGAACGCTTATAGTTCTCTTTAAATTGTACGTGACCTTAGTTTTGTGCAAAATGCATAATATTGGTGACGGAAGCTACCGTTATCATATACATTGACCAGGATTTTGTCAAATGCCTGTGTACTTGACCTGTGCGAACTTTACTCTACAATTCTTAACATTTATGGTTGACAAAGCGAAACATCTAGATTATTCTCTGTTTGCACTTGGGTTTGTCAATAAAAAAGCACATAGGAAATGGCCAATTAAAATCTGATAACAGTTGGAATGTGCGCAAAACTGATATTTATAATTTTTGATTTGTTTTGCACGGGATCGAATGCAAGTCGTGACAGTGTGGAAAGAGAGGTTGACAGCGAAGAAGTGAAATCGGGAGGGAAAGAAGCTTAAAAGTAAACTTACACGATGAGACGTTAGGTGCGCATGTCAAATAATCATGTCAAGTGTACAGATACAGGCGTGACCATCAACACTCATATAATAAAGCTCGTCATTGAAGGCAATTAGCTGGGTTAGGTTGTCTGCTCGAGCATTGCCGCAATAAAGACTCATTAATTAAACTAAAGTGGACATCTAATGAGTTACAGAAACCAAATAAAGCGATGATTTGCTGTTATCATAAAGAGTACCCCACCAAAAATGAAGATAATGAAGTGCTCGAATGCCTGCAGTCTATGAATGGTCCTCAAGAGCCGTTTTGCCATTGAGAGGCACCTAAACAACAGTTGTGTTTCAAATTCAAACACCGTCTGGCCAGCAAACTCACAAGGTCCAGTTGGCCAGCTCATGGTTAACCCCCTAGTTTTTACAGGACACACGAAAATCGGAAGGCAACCAGCTGGTTTTTAACTCCGAAATCGTACAAACCCATCGCGTTCAATTTAAATCCAGCAAAATGTGGATTATTCATTATAAAAAAATATTTAAAAGTTTTTTTTTGAACTTTTATTTCCAAATGTGTGATGTGAAGACCACATCAAGATAGCAAAATGAAGAACAGAGTAATGGTGCAGTACAGTCAATTTGTATTACTGAAATCCGTTCATGACTTCGTTAATCCATTTCAGTTTCGGTGCTGTTAAGGTAAATCCATTAAAACCGACAATGCAGTGAGAATCACCGAAAGTCAATACACCGTAGACAACCCACTTTGTTGTGTTTTCATTGAAACAGTATAGTCCTCCCCCGCTGTCACCAAGACAGGTATGCTTAAAAAAAACCAAAAAAACACATTAAATCAATGTGTTGGACCTCCGTTAGTTTCATAATTTGAGGTAAACACTCACCCCATATGCGGCGTCAGTACAAACGTCCTGTATTTTGTTCATCTCTGTGTGTTCCCTTTTGCATTCTTCTGTCGACACAATTGGCGTCCTTAGTTCCATAAGCTTTTTCGGCTGGTCTGGGTGTGGAGCATTAGGTGGATTTGGAATCAGTCCCCAACCTGCCGTGTAGCAGAACTCCCCAACAGGAACAGTGAATCCAGGTTCAGGAAAACAAGCGTATTCCGTTCTAGATGCTTTTGAGATAATTATGTGAAATGCATCGCTTAAACTGCTAGACAATTGAAAGAGAATATGAAAATCGGCACATGTATAATGTAGTGATTGTGGTAAGCAAACATGTGTCTTAATATTTCCCAATGTAGATAAATTTAAGGTTTTTTTCTCCTTTCCTATAAATATTGGTCAGTATTTGTCATCTTTTTTTTTACTTCCGCAAATGGTTCCCGAAGGGTTCGTCACAATAGGTTAATTAAAAGTAATGACGCTTGCAGAACTGCAGATGAATTGAATATATTGTTTAGGAAATGAGACCATTCATTTACGACTCCTTATTTTTCACCTTAACGTGCAATTAGTGCGCTAATTGTTTGCAGCTAATAAGTGGTTTATATGATTAATGTGTTACCTTCGCGTAAGCAAATTAACGAGCACAGGAAGGAAACAGCATTTACCGACCGATCCTTTCAGCCCTTAGCCAAACGTTACTGGCTGAATGCGTTTTTATAAATTTTCACTTGGTCGCATGATTGTAATTTCAATCAGAAATTATCATGCTTAAAAAGGGCAAACATTATATTGCCAGAGAAAAGCAGGCAATATTAAAAATTGTAAGCAGAATTGACGGAAAGTACTGCAAAGCAAATAAAGCTTTTTCTGAATTCTACCAATCTGTCTTAAACCCTTTATTAATTATTGTCGTTTTATTGAAAATAAAATTGCATAGAGGCAATAAACTACCATTTACCGATATCATGAAGATTTGTCATAACTGTTGATCACTTATTTGATTGGAAGCGACACTAAGACTAGAATGCAAATAATATCTGTGTTTATGAGAATACTTGAAAACATAAAACGTATGCCTATTGTGCTAGAAGAAATTTCAATTAATTAACATTTTAATCATACGATATGTAGACATCGAAATATAGTTATGATCCAAATTTGAAATACATTTGGATCGCGTTGACCAAGTTCTAACCAATTTTGACAAACTTTAATTTACGGATCGTTAAATTTTCAACGTAATTAAAAAAAACGCGCGATACCCAAGTTTATTTGAGTGAAAGTAATTTATCCTTAAATAATAGAAATTGCCGAAGGCGCACCTTTTTACAGAACATGAAGAATAATGTATATTTTTGTTCATGTTTTTCACAAAAATGGAATGCAAAAGCTCCGAAAGAATAAAATGCAAATGCGTACTTATTAGTAGCATTTTTTTACATAATATCCATATTTTGTTGCATATCACATGCATGAAGCCACTCTGATAGCACATAAATACGTTAACCTCAGGTAGTCCAGTTGGGGTTACAACAGCTTTACTCAGTTAACTGTCAAAATAAAACAAAATTCAAAATTCTGCGTAAAATATGAAATTCAGTAAACATTTTTTGGACATTGAAAGTGATTTTGCTAGTGGCAAATGGTACGCACACTTCTTATCTAACATGGATTATTTACAAAAAATTGTATTCCTTAAAGTAAAAATACCATAAATTTTAACTAAAGATTTCATAAATTATGGCTAGCAGAGATTAAACGTACATCGCTTGACTACACGTTTAAATTGCACTAGACCGATGTCAAATCCATTGCCGGGTGCACCATAGGAGGGATGTATGATAGCGCCTTCGACTCGTATGTTGTAGGCTGGACGTTCGTTTAGAGCGAGATCATGGTTTGCCACAGTTACTGCAATATCATACGCCGCGACATCATCGAAGTGGAAGAACTCGCCATATTTGACATCTTTGCATAAAAGGGCTTGGACGATGCAGTGAGCGGACGTCAAAACCCAATTGCTTGCAATGAGAGTTCCCCCGCAATAGGGATAGGGACCGAAATTTTCACAGTAAATGCCAACCTATGTAGAATAAAATGAATTGTTGAATAACGTTTACAAGAGCTGAGCATTCTCACGAAAAGACATAGTGAAAACTTGCACTTTTTACCGCAAAGTAAAGGTCAAGAAAATAATAATCATGTTATCCAATCTGGAAATTATTGTGCCAACAACATATCGAAGCGCAGTCGTCCGCATTGCTTAGCGTTTACAACACATCGACTGGCAAGTGATGACATACAAGGGCACCAGCCATCCATGAATCAGGCACGCCGGCCATCTGGTGTTGCAGCGATGGCTGACGCATGGGCTCTGAACCTCGTGCTGTCCATTGATAGGATGCGGCACCTGAGTTGTGTATTGCTGGCACCTTTGTGAGTCATCCCTTGCCTTGTTTTTTTCGCTTCTTTGGGGAATGATGTTCGGGATAAAATATGTATGCCTTTTCTATTCTGCACTGGTCTGCAGCCATGCCAAAATTGTAATATCAGGTTTGTTGGTGAAACGGGTAAACGCCTCTGCACAAGACTGCATTAACACCTGTTAATCGGCCACATGGACCGGAAGTAGCATAAGTTTGGTTTCGAAAACGACAAAGTCATCGGCCGATCCAAGGACAAGCTGACCAGATTGGTGCTTAACAGTTGGGCATCCATGGGCACAATCAACAGAAATATCAGGCCCTCCGGACAAGATTTCAATCAGCTTCGACGAGGCCGTTGGCGCTAGTGAGCGACTTGCAACAGTGGTGAACAGTGGTCACCAACGCCGCAAGGGAGGAGAACGAATCGTGACTCAAACGACCGACATGAGTCATCATTCCACCGATGAAGCCAAACATGAGATCTGGATCCGCACATTGAATGCCAATCAGTCCAGCCACCTCAATATGGAAAGAGAACAGAAAGTAGCTGGCAAACGGCACGCAATACGCGCATGGACCTGATGGCGACAACAACCGTCTGACAGACGCCGGGGATGCACGGGAACGTGCAGAGATAGCCCTTTGTTGCGCACACGAACATGATAACTCACCTACCCACTGACGGACACCGGTCCCAGAACTAGGGATGGTCAGCCCATCAGGCTCAGAGGCAATGTCTGGCAGTGGTCACACTACCGGGCTGGTTAACTTAGACGCGTTAACGACACATGGACAAACAACGGAGGGCACACACGTGCACCGGCCACCACAATGTAGGTGCCACACGAAGTTCAGCGGTCGTGCGTCAGCCATCGCTACAACACCAGATGGGCTGCACATCATTTCAAATCTCGGCAAGCAGTCACACACATTTCACTACTCGGGTGATGGAAAATAATGTATTTTCGAAACTTCAGCACAATTACAGTGTGGTTTACGACATTGCATTGTTTGCTTCTTTACTCGGATATGTGTGAACACCGATCGAGTATGCTTACCAACTAACCAAATTTAATGTGGTGTTCAGAGGTCCCCAACGGGTGACCACTTGCCAGGCCGCTTTGGGCCACGTCATAATAACAGTATGAATAATGCAAACAATAATATGTCCATATGTTAATCCGAATTAAGGCAAATATTTACCGCATAAAATTGCGATTTTTTGCAGACATTGTTGCTTCTGAGAAAATTATTGAGCAAATAATTTATGGTTCGCCTTAAATAAAAAAATATGAACGATTTCACGTTCGCACGTTATCCCTTTAAACCTTACAGCAATTTGCAGTTATCAGGTCCCTGTTCCGCTATAACACAATTTGTTTTATAAGCAATTAACAAAAGTGAAACTAAACTGTAATAAATGTTTTTCTGAGCAAGATATAATTTCACAATATCGAATGGGTAAAATAAACAGATCATGCTGTCGTCAACTTACATGCCAAGGCCAACTGTTTGGCAGAGCTTCACTTATTATCCGTGGGTATTTATCCACCGGCTTTTGGGGTTTCCACCGTTGCCCGCATGCTTGCGGCCTGGGCGCCTCTTGACCTATCGCATAAACATTTATGCACAAGATTCTTTATTGAAAACACACACCATGCTAATCAATGTAGGATTATATCCCTTTGTGCATGTTTATGCATCAAACATATTGACAAAATATGTAAAATATTATCAAAAATGGCATGATGTGAGGTTAAATAAGTTGAATTAGTTGAAGCAACTCATACCCTCAACGGCTATCCAAAAAAAACATCCAGCGAGTATGAAGACTGTGAACCACATTTGCAAATAATGTGCTGCTCTGATGAAGAGGCACTCGTTGCCAACCCTATAAATGAGAGGTTTTTCTTGCATTGAAATGGACCAATAGGAAAAAAAACAAAACATGGTGTACGAAGTGGAGGTTACCTCAACCATTGTCTTTTTCAAGCATTGCACCATTTTGGGATACATGGTTTAAGCAGACAACAGTGTGCAGATATGATCGAACAAGTCGACGGTGGTTAGGAATTGCCGTATGTTTTAACTTCTGTGATTATGAAATAATATAGGCAAGAAAAATAAAGCTTGCTTGAACAGTCTATTTTGTAGAATGCGCTTCAAAAATAGCACACTGCTTGGTTTTAACATTGCTATATTTTGAAATTTGAAGTTTTTATCAAGGTTTTATTAATAAAACAGTTTGAGTTTTAACTGCAAACTGCAAACATATATTTCAGCTCTTAGATATCCTGACACGATAATTTATCCGTCAAAAAGTGCAAAATATAAACTTGCCACTGTCCTACAGACCTATGTAGTATACAGTGAGGTGTTTAATCAACATGCCTTCATCCTGTTTCTTGAAGCTTCTATAATGTTTTTTTCTTCAACCATTATATATTGAAATAAACTGAAAGGAGGAGCAAAACTGCGAACCAAATTATTATCTGTGCGACCTTAGTAACGACTCACTGACAATGACTGCCAAACCTAGGGAGTTTTAATCATGACAATAAGATTCCTCAAAGGTGATCGTTTATTGGGAGAGGATTATCGTCATTCTAAAAGTTGGATTATTTTTTTCCTCAATTTATCTTTGGAAAATGGAAAACTTTGCTCATATTCCCGGTTATCAGTCTGCATTGTGTTTTTTTTTATTCGCGAGCCTCTCGAAATAACGGTTATCCGTGAATATATGTGAATAATCAGGCTGCACATATAGTAGCTACACCACCTTTTATCAAAACAGGAAAACTGAGGCCTAGTGCACCAATTTTAGTTCACTAGTGCAGTTAAGAAGACACAAACGGGCAAACGCTACAATCAAGAATGCACAAAAATAAACTGGCTGCAAATAGTTTGACCAAAATTTAGAGATCGCAATCCACGGTGCAGCGATATAGCACGACTATTTATGTTGTGTGGTCGAAACTGTGAGCAGAGATGATGATCACACCTTGAGGTGTTTAAGAAAAACTGACGCACAAAGTAACCATTCTCTCATTTTTTTTACCAACTAGGTTAACGCGGCGTATACACAGCACGAAACAACCTGTCTATCAGTTGGCACCGCCGACAAGGTGTTCATTCATAAAACAGCTCGGGCAGCAGAAAGGAGAAAACAGAAAGAACGCAGTTGATGGCGAAAGAGAAAACACACGGCAGGGTGACAGACAATGTAGGAGGCCGAATGGTAGTCGCGAGTCGTGAGACGCACACAGCTGCCCAGCCAGTATTGAAAGAAAACGCGTACGAAAATAAAAGAGAGAAGCATAAGCAAGACGACCATGTGTTCGCATGAAAAGTCTCTGAATAATTAAACAAAAAGCTTGTTTGAAGAGCACATATTGGGAGCCGTCCAAATCCGGTTAGGCAGAAAAGCAACCTAAAAAACCCCATTATTTTGCTGTTTTCGTTGTCACTTTGGGCATATGTTACGTCATTTATTTGTAAAAAAGGATTGTTTACTTGAATGAACGCATTTCCTATGATGCACACTATAAGCAAAACATGTAATATAATGAAAGAACATTATGCGTATTACTATTTCACTCTAACAATATGTTGGGTCTGGAATTTGGTTTAAGTGACATTTATCTAACGAAAGCCGACAAAGTAATAGTAGACCTAAATGGCCATTTTTGGATTATCAGCCCTCACCGGCAAGTCACACACAATCTCGAGAGTTAGGTTTCCGAGATGAATTCCGGGAGCCTTGGCTATTGATTTCAATACTGCACATCAAGCCTACGCGTTCCTTGCTATGTCGGTCGTATTCGGGAATATGATTTCTGCACGTGCTTCACAGATCACGATGAGGAGCAAATTGTTTCTGCTTTGCCCAGGAGGTCTCAACGCAAACGCACCATAAAGTCACATAATGATGAAGATGGTACGATGCAGTACATTGACAGTTTGAAATCGAAATAAACGGCAACGGTTTTCGCATCATCCTCGTGTATGGACTTGCATGATACGGAGACAACGATCGTTGCCCAACAACAAGATTTTCATAAATAGTTGGGACGTGTATAAGGTGGGTTGAGGATGCTGGAAGCACCCTCGTTATTCGAGAGCAATGTCACAAGACGCTTGGCCTCCCATCAGTTGTTTTTTTCAGATGTATATGTTATTAAGACATGCGTCGCATTCAAACTCATAATACAATACAAGCGAGAGCAATAAACATTTCAATAAAATTGTGCAGAAATATTTTTCTCT
>JAYGXS010002437.1:0-10399 GCA_036362985.1 Ligula intestinalis | reverse complement strand
CCCCCCCCCCCCCCCTACCAGTAACTTCACTCAGCCCTCCCCCCTCCCCCTTTATTTCGCGCTAGCTGGCGCGCACACCCTGGCCCGCGCGTAGAGGACGATAAGGCTGGTGGCTCGCCGTGCAACCATCCATCACACGGTCCGAATTTGGGTCAGGTTTGTTGATAGTTATTTGTATAGGAGGCCCGGCGGCGAGAACGGACGAAACAGCTCTTGCTCATGGGACCGGCTGTATTGATTTCTGCAATCTCTAAGTCGTTGTCGTTTGGAAAAATGTCATTTCGTCAGAAAGTGTCACAGGAGGAACATCTGCTCTTCCGCGAAAAACTTCTTCCAATTGTTTTATTATTACCAGCTGCTACTAACGTTTTTTTTCTCTTTGCAGGAATGAAACTATACTGTCCCAGTTGCGGTGAGGCATTTGCAAGTCCCTATCGACGGCATTTGGAAGGCGGTACTGGTGGCAAGCAGAGTAAGAAGTCATCCGAACAGAGCGGTTTGTATCGTGGTGTTTGTTTATTTTGCGGTAGTAATAAGAGGTGTTTTTTCTACCGTAGGAAAGAAGTATAAGTTGGCTCTAATCAAGTGGTGTATAGACCATAAGGTGCCGCATAGGACTTCAAACCCTATGCTGAGAATGTTGTCTCAAATCTTCCCGGTTATCCCGGTGGATACGAGAACACTTCTAAGAACTAGAAATATTTACATGGTAGTGATGATGGATGATGGGAAGTACATGCACGTGGGTTTGAGGACCCAGGTCATAAAGTTACCCTAGTAGCAACTAGTCGACTATAAGTGACTATTTCTAGTCGTTAGCAATGCTGCGATCTAATTGGTTATAAAATGACGCAATCTGAAGTCTGATTGGTTTGCGCTCTTTAAGTGCGTTAGCGCGCGTATTCGCGCCATTTCTTGACGTGAACGGCGTGCGCGCGCGAGCTGTCAATCACGCGAGCTATATATCACTAGCAATCGCTGTACTTGCCTGCTGTTGAATAATATTTTTCCTTTTTATTGCCTATAATATTTGTTATTATATTTGCCATTGTTTTGCCTATTTTACCCATGTTTAAGGGGGATTCTGAGAGAACACGAAGACGCCGGCTTAAGAGGTGTGCGGATGAGGAATGGCAAGCTGTAGAGGAGGCTCTAAAGAAGAGAATGGAAGCCGTGAGTGCCCTAAAACATTTAGAAAATGAGAGCACAGCGCCTCCTGAATCGAGTGATTATTATTGTGAGTCGTTCTCAACCGTAAGTGATGCTGATTGGGTTCTTACAGGTGATGAGGAAGAGGATCCTCTTCTCGAGGACGAAATCGAGGAACTGAGTAGGGAAAATAGCCCTCAATCAGCGCCCACGGACTACGTTAAGTTAATTCGAGAATGGGCAGTTCGAAACCATATACCGCACAAGCATTTGCGCGAACTAATGGATATAATTAAGCCACTGTTACCTGAACTACCAACCGACTCAAGAGCGCTGGTGAAGAAATTGTTCAAGGTAAAGGTAGCCCCAATGGGTGATGGTGAGTACGTTCATATAGGTTTAGAACGTCAACTGGGCCGAGTTTTAAACAATAATGCAAATCCTGTTGCCGACAGAGTTGATATTCAGTTAGCGATAGATGGTCTGCCTGTGTGTAAGAAAACCAACACACATATGTGGCCTATCTTATGCAGGGTAGTGCGACCCTATCTCACCGAAGTGTTTCCAGTAGGTATTTACTATGGAGGCAGTAAGCCCTCCAATGTTCATGAGTATTGTAGGTTAGTAGTAGGTGAGATAGCTTCCCTGCAAGTTAGTGGAATAGTCAACGAGGAGACGATGCATACGACGCATGTTCCCGTGGAGGGGGTTATATGCGACGCGCCTGCAAGGGCGTTTGTGAAGCAGGTTAAAAATGTAAATGCCTACTATGGGTGCGAAAGATGTACAGTGGAAGGTAAGCATAAGGGTAAAGTTGTTTATACAAAGGAAGGCAAGGCAGATAGGACTAACGAGGACTTCCTGCAGCCCTCGTTTGACGAGCACATTGTTGGAGTTTCACCTTTTCTTTCGTGGAATCTTGGTCAAATTACTAAGTTTCCTCTAGACCCACTACACCTAGTCTACCTGGGAGTAGTGAAGAAGTTATTGACGTTGTGGGTTAAGGGCTATAAACCCAAAGTAAGCGGTCGGCACACAGATATTGTCAGTTTCCGCACCGTGCCCATACTGAAGCCACCGCAGGTAACAGCAATAGACGAACGAATGCGAGGGATAGCAACATACCTTCCTTCGGAGTTTTCTCAGCGAGGAAGGGCGGTAAGTGAGTTGGAGTTGTGGAAGGGAACAGAATTTCGCCAGTTTGTAATGTATGTAGGCGTTTATGTTCTCTCAGGAATCCTGCCGCAAAATCACTACAACTTGTTTCTACTATTATTTACGTCGTTACGTTTACTAGCTAATCCATTAACTTGCTATGCAAACGTAGGTTATTGTCGAGAGTTGCTCCAGTTGTTTACTCGAAGGTTTTGTCTTCTCTTCGGGGAAGAATATATGGTCTATAATGTGCACAGTATTATGCACATGGCAGACGACGTATAACGTCACGGAGCACTAGACAGTTTTTCATCATTTCCTTTTGAGAGTTATCTAGACACGCTAAAGAGAGATCTCAGATGTGCTCCACGACGTCTGCAGCAGGTAGCCAATAGACTTTCTGAAAGGGAAATACGGACTCGGCATTTACGACCCTGTCCCACTAAGTTTCTTCATCCGCACAGCCTCGGACCGATAGCAGTTGGACATGAAGGTAGCCAACAGTACAAAGCACTGTTGACAGAAACGTTTCGTATAGATATTACACCGGCCAATAGATGTATTGCCTTTGATAATAAGATCGTATGTATTCAAAACATATTTGTCAGCCAGGGTGGCCGCGTAGGACTAGCTTTCACTGAATTTGTAAATATGTCCGACTTGTTTGACAAGCCGAAGAAGTCATCGAGGCTAAGGGTGTTTAAAGCAGAACTCAGTGAGAGATTGCAGTTCGCACCATTACCGCCTAGCTTTAGTAAGTATGTGTGTTTTCCACATGAAGAAAGCTACTTACTGATTGAGATAATAAATTGCCGTTAGCAAGCCACTTACTATCCTTTCGCACTTGCGAACAGTGCTCTGGACCCTACAACGCACAGTCCCCAAAGTGAGTGGTTCACGAGCACTGCATGGAAGTGGTCTTAGACATAGGTAAACATATCTCGTTAAATAACTCCCCGTTTTCCTGTGCGATTGTAGTTCCGAAGATGAGTCAGAGCTCTCGCAGACAACTGCCTTGAACGTGACCGTAGGCCTGCCATTGATCAGGATAATTTTCTCGTGGGACCTGAAGCCTCCCGGTCACCAGTAAGTCCTCACAACTAGCGCGTTCACTTTTTCCTTTAGGAATCACTGCCGGATGAGGTTTTCGAACCATCGTTCGACACTTTACCTGCCGCTGATGACGATGGTAAATACTACTCTTTCACAAAATATCTTCAGCAGATTCCTATCATGGCAATGCGGCCAATGACAACACGACCGACAAAAACAACTTGTTGCTGATGATTTACCGCCAAGTTGGTGAAATCAACAATAACCTTCGGGAGTTGTCCATTCGCATTGACTACCGTTTAGAAAAACTGGAGGAATCTCAGCGCCGTGGGATGACTCGCCTGCGGCAACTGGAGGGGCTGTTTCGTCGGTCCCCAATAGTCAATGCAGAGGCCGCTGCGACTCTGCATCGAAACCCGATAACGCAGCCATTAAAATCTGCTGCCGATTTTCGTCAGCTAAACAACATGCTGCTTGACAGCACTTTTCGACAACAGCTTGTAAGCTGTACACTTGATAATGATTACTTGCATTAGATTACATATCTACAATGTCTAGGTGGCGAGACCCTCCAAGACTGTGAAGAGGATTTTTTCCGCAGTTTTTGACGATGAAATAACAGCCATCATCAACTGGAGAGGAGGAGATGATAAGCTGTCGATCTATAAGTCCCCGTTTTATGACGTCATAGTGGGTATGTCTCCTATTAACTGCTTGACTTTATTTGCTTAGAGCTCTTCGATAACTGGAATAAAGAAAAAAACATTCGCACCAACCTCGACGACGCAATAAGGAGGCGAAAATCTCTGTTTGATAGTCATTCCCAGCATGTAGTGAGGGAGAAGAAAAGAAATAAGACAATTGGTAAGTACACTTACTACGTCTGCAAGTACTGCTGATCTTTAGGCGCCACGGATGAAACTTCAACATCAAGAACAACGACGTTACCTGTACATATTCTTTTCGTTTTTTGGTTCTTAATATACTTTTCCAGCAATATAAGACTTCCGACTTCATCTTTCTACGACTAGATGGGAGTTAAACGTGTAAACGAGGTCGTTCGCCGATTACCACAAATCGTAGTTACCGCAAATGACCTAGACCGACTAAGATAAGTCGACTATTAGGCGACTGGAAATAGTTGACTATTAGGCGACTGGAAATAGTTGGCTATTAGGCGACTGGAAATAGTTGACTATTAGTCGAATAGAAATAGTCGACTACAAATAGTCGACTATTAGTCGACTAATTTCTGGCCAAATTAGCCGACTTTTAGTCGGCTGGACCGACTAGGAATAGTCGACAAATGCTACTAGGGTAGTTAGGGATAATTTAACAGCGGTTGGGCCGTCCGATGCAGTAGTAGTGCAACTGGATTGTGATGGCTTTACTAAGTTTAAGAAAAATCCCGTTAGTTTTTGGCCTTTTTAGGTAGAATAATAGAACCCTTCAGGAGTACGGTATTCGTAGTGGGTGCATACTGCGGTTATTCAAAACCCGCAGATGTAAACCATGATTGTAGTCCTCTCATTGAAGAGGTCAATACCCCGACATCAGAGGAGTTAGTACTCCCCGACGTCGGCCGTAGGATAGGATTTCAGGTTAAAGCGGTAATAGCTGACGCCCCTGCGAGGGCGTTCTTAAAACAAATTAGAAATGTAGGAGCGTATGAAGGATGTGAGAAGTGTAAGAATCCCGGTCATGAGTACCGGTATGTGAGAAACGGTCGTGAAATGAGAAAGGTAGTTTACTTAGGAACGGACCATAGCCTGCACGACGATGCAGAGTTTATGGTCTATGACCCCAAAAGGCACATAGTCGGACGGTCGCCCTTCCTACCGACGCCAGTTGGGTTAGTTACAGATTTTCCGTTAGATTCCATGCACCTAGTTTACTTAGGTGTTATGAGGAAGTTGATTAAGTTGTGGCTCCTAAGCCCCACTACTTCCGGATACCGGCTTCCAAGGGAGGTGGTAAGGAGTATAAGTGAGAGGTTAATAAGGATGAGGAGTTACCTACCTTCGGATTTTACGCAGACACCGCGTAGAATAGAGCTCTTCGCACAATGGAAAGCAACGGAACTGCGAATGTTTCTGTTGTATACCGGTTTCGTAGTCCTCAAGGGTCTCCTCCCTGATGGCTTATACAAACATTTCCTGTGTCTATTTTTAGCAATAAGGGCACTGCACACAGCAGGGCATCACGCATATACGCTCAAATCTTGCTCTAAATCACTAAACTACTTAAATCAAGGCATCTATACTTTGTATGGTGAGGAGCACATGGTGTATAATGTACACAGCATTGTACACCTACCACTGGACTACATTAAGCATGGTGCGCTGGACTCCTTTTCAGCGTTCCCATTTGAAAGTTTCTTAGGTGAATTAAAGGACCTGGCGAGGACCGCGTTTCTGCCGCTTGAGCAGATTTCTCGGCGCCTCAGTGAAGGGCACTTGAGGCCGCATCTTCTAACTCCTCACCTATCAGTATTAGCAGCTACTCCTAAAGATGCCTACTGTCGCCTTCGCTCTAGATTTATGTACGTTAGGCAAGTTATTTATAGCGAACCTTCGTACTATAAGTTGAGTTTATCGTACGTTGAGGAGGTCTCCGAGGTTTTCACTCGGCCCATAAAGTCATCAGGGCTACGTATTTTTAGGGTAAAGTTCTCTAATAATGTTAGCGAGGTAGAGGTTCGGGAACCCTTCCAGAAGTACATGGGAGTTCCCGATGAGGACTTCATAATCCTCATTAAGCTGCTATGATTAAGCACCCTCGGGGATTGAAAGCGGGATACGGCATGAAAACTCGTAGTCCTTCGCCACACGCGCTGCGACATATACGTAGGTAGACAGCTTCTACTCATTATTAACCTCTCAGTGTTTATGCCGCCGGTACCGTTTTGCAAACGCAGCGTGCAGGACTAGGTAAGTGCCTCCCCCACTCCATACTCACTTCAGGGGGTTTTTTACCTTGTAGATAGCAACTATGTTTGAGAAACAGGCTTATTATAGCAAGAGCGGACGGGCAAGGAAACGCAAGTCTCCTGGTCCCGATTTCGTGGTGGACAACCTGCCGAGTTTCGACTGCGACTTGGGGCCTGCACCGCCTTCGCTTCGAAGCTGTTCGAACGAGGTGTTGTTAGGAACCCCTGCAGGTAACCTGAACATTACCCTTCCTTTGAAATATACCTTAGGTACGAGCTCGGCTTTGCCCTCACCAGCGCCGCCCACGTCCCAGCACATGCGCACTTCGGAGGGGCTGCTGGCCTGGATGACCAAGATCGACATCCGCCTCAGCAACCTGGAGACACAAATGGCTCTCATCCTCGCCAGGATGGATGCACTGCTCAAGAATCCGTCTGCGGCACCAATATCGATACCGCCAGCCCGGACGGAGTGCCCGGTTCCGCCCCGATTACCGCTATGGAGGAATTCGAGACGTTTGAGGAGCGCCTGCAAATTATTGGCAGCAGGCGGTAGGACTTTTTGCTTTTTTAAGTAATTCCTCCTTTAGGTTGCCTTCCTGCGTACGCGGGAGGCGTGGAGGGCGCACGACCTCGTCAGAGACCTCATGCGACCCCCCTTCGACAGCCGCCTGCTCGCTAAATTTAATCTAACGGGCGGCTACCAACGACGGAATTTCCGGCTTACCAGAGCATATGCCCTGCTTGCCGGTAAGCGTTTGATTCTTCCTTAATATTCGCCAAACCCCTAGATGTGTATGTGACGTGGGCGGAGGGCCGGCCAACACTGCCGACGGAATTCGAGGAGGCCGTCCGCTCCGTGCTGAAGTCGGCTGTTACCAAGCATACGCGCTTACAAAAAAGGCATGACGGGAGTGCTGATCAGGACAGTTCCACTGAATAGTTGAAGGCTCCCTCCCTTGTACATAATGCCCGTACTTTTGTAAATAAATCCCGCTTGTTTATGTACTACGAATCACTTATTTCTATGTCATGTGCTTGTGGGAGGGGGGGGGGACGTTCACGCGGGGAAGGGCTGTGCAGGTAAAGGGGGCGGGGCAGCATAACTCGTCGTGCCGGCCGGCCACCTACTCTAAACACGCAGTCACCTGGGGAGGGCAGCAAAAGTGGGTGAAGGGGGAGGACCGTAGGCTTATGCGTATGCCCAAAACTTGGTGGGGGGGGGAAGTGTACGCGAGCACCACGGGAACCACTGCACATGCGTTGGGTGGGAAACACCGCACGAGCAAAAGCCTCCAATCAGCGCTCAAGTAGATAGTGCGTCCATGTAACCACAGGGCACGCCTATGCGTACACTAACAGGCGCGGACATTCATATTAAAACAATCAGCGCACACTACAGTTAACGGCAAGACAGACAGCGACATGAAATGGTGCGCGCGTACCAGTAACACGCGTACGCATTGAGGGGGAAGCATTAACGATCAGCCAATCATGTGAAGCACAAATATGCTCACCTTTTACGTCTACTGCTGAAGCGCATCACGCTAGCGAAATGCCCAGAGCACTTCTACAACCCATGATGACCGGGTTCCCCTTCGAGCGTGTAGGTATTGACATCATGGGCCCTATCTCCAGCGATTCAGAAAATCGTTATATATTAGTCATGGTAGACTACTTCACCAAATGGGCGGAGGCCGTCCCCTTACCGAGGCAAGACGCCGCTACCGTGACCCAAGCTACACTTTCGGAATGGGTTTGTCGATTTGGGGCGCCAGTTACCCTACATTCTGATTGTGGGGCGAACTTTGAAAGCCGATGTTTGCGATTTGTTATCGATCCACAAAACTCGAACCACGCCGTTTTACCCCGAAGGGAACGGTCAGGTCGAACGGACCAACCGTACCCTCATCAACCTACTTAGGGCCTTCTGCTATGAGCAACACCCCCGCGATTGGGAGTCCCAGTTACCCTTTGCCCTTATGGCTTATAGGGCCAACGTTCATACGTCTACAGGCTATGCACCTTTCACGATGTTAACCGGACGCGATTTTCCCTTACCCGTTGACTCACAGCGGACTCAAGTTACGAACACCAAGTTGAGCGTCTTATCAACTCCACCACGAAGACACAGGATGACAGTTATCAAAATCAGTTATCAACCCTCAAAAAGCAATCCACTTTTCTATTCGATACATTAACGGTCTGTTGAAGCCGATGTTGCTGAAGGCGAACGCAGTCGGTTACTGCTCCGTCAACTGAGGCAGGGCCTTAACTCCGGTGCCACAAACGATATGGTGTACACCGAACTCAGTGAACAGCTGCGTAACTTGTTTGCACTGCAGTCCTGGATCGGGCAGCGAATCTCGAAGTTTCTCAACCGCCACCAACAACCGGGCGAGACATCACGCCAATTCGCGGCTGACCTGCTTCGCCTGTGCTACGATGCATATCACTCACTCGAGCACAGCAACGCCGAGGACGTTACACTCTATCACTTCGTCATTGGACTTTCTTACAGAACACTGTCCGAGAACCTTATGGTACAGCCCCCTCTCTTACTAGAAGAGGCCTTGGAGCGCGCAGACCGCTTTCTCTCTCTGTAACGCAACAGGCCCCAGCCTCCGTTTCAGTGGACATCTTGTCCCTACCGGCCGCCGTTCCGCAACTGCGCTGGCTGACCACAACGCCGTTTCGGGCCTCCTGCGCCGTTCCGGCAACCATTCCAGCCTGGGGGCAGCAACTTCCGTCTGCGCGGGTTTTCTACCCCACAACCAACTGCCAACCAGTGGCAATGTGGACTTCGCCAGCTACCGGACAGTACAGAGCCTACGGTCATGCAACCGGGTAACGTTCCCATTCCTTCTTGCTCTTGACGCTGTTCGTTGCATTTTTCCGCGTGCTGTCCAACTGATGCATCGTTTTTCGTCCTTCTTAAGATAGGGATCAGACGTATAAGGCACTTATAGATACCGGCACTACTCTGTCCTTAGTTAACAGACACGTCATTTCGGAAACCCTAGGCCCGCAGGTACGTCAAAGTACACTGTCCAATCCCTTAATTGCCGACAATGGATCCCCCTTGGCATGTACGGGTAGCATCCACTTGACATTGGACTTTCTCTGTGTGCCAGGACTCACTTGGGATGTAGTCTTAGGTATCGATTTTCTGACGAAGGTTGACTGTATTATTGATGTGAAGAATCGGTCTGTTAGTTTCCGTAACAATAACCTGCCTGTTACACCACCGGACCCGCTGGATGAGAGTGCTATTTGTGCAGCGATCATAGAGGCCGTTAAGTTGCCACCTTCCGACATCGACTGCATTCTAAGTATGAACTCCGACGTTCCCCTAGCAGTCAAGTCGGCACTTAGGTCCCTCCTTTTATCTTTTCACGATGTCTTCGCATGGGACGACCGAACACTCGGTTGCACAACGGTCATCCGCCATACCATAGATACGGGGTCGGCTAAACCCGTATGGCAATCCCCTCGCCGCGTCCCCGCCCGTCTCCAAGCAGAGGTTCATGAACTATTAGAACGCATGCTCCAAGCTCAAGTTATGCGCTCGTCGCGTTCGCCATAGGCTTCTCCCGTGATGCTGGTTCCAAAGAAAGACGGTAAGATACGTTTTTGCGTGGACTACCGGCGCCTAAACGCACTGACCGTGCGAGATTCGTTTCCTATTCCCCGCATTGATGTTACACTCAACGCATTATCGGGCGCCCAATGGTTTTCCACCCTTTATCTGAAATCGGGCTATTGGCAGGTCGAGGTCGAACCGCGCGATCGGCCAAAGACCGCATTTATACTGCCCTAAGGCTCATTTGAATTCGAAACCATACCGTTTGGCCTATGTAACGCCACGTCCACTTTCCAGCGTTTGATGCAAGTAGTGTTAGCCCACTTATTCCCAGCACGTTGTTTGCTATACCTTGATGATGTTATCGTTTTCGGAAAAACAGTCGAAGAACATAAAAACGATGCTAACCGGACGCGATTTTCTCTTACCCGTTGACTCACAGTTACCCACCCACACGACCGCGGGTCGCCCGCCTGACAAATACGTACTCGACCTCCAAGAAACCTTACGCCTACCGCATAACCTGGCGC
>JAYGXS010002436.1:0-10399 GCA_036362985.1 Ligula intestinalis | reverse complement strand
GTACGTTGTCAGGACCTGGTGACTTAGATTCTTTTAAGCTTAAGAGTTCCTTAAGAACAGCAGCCTCGGGGAATTGGACAGTCTCAAATACTGTATCCGCTTCGGTGTCGTCGGTGGGGTGATCGTATGCCGTTTCCTTTGTGAAGACTGATCGGAAAAATTTCGACAGATGATCAGCCTTCGCTTCATCATCTATCAAGTCTCTTCCCTCGGCGGTCCTTAGCAGGGGTATCGGATCCTTGTTTTTGGTAATCTGCCTGAGATAACTGTAAAACAGTTTGGGGTTCACTGTGGCCCGGTTTAGCAAGTCTGCTTGGAAAGCCCGTCTTGTTTTGAGAATAAGACCCTTGACCCGGTTTCTCTGAGTTTTGTAGGCACTGACAGATGCAGGAGTCCTGTCTGCTAGCATTTTTTTCCACAGCTTCCGCTTTTTGTTCACTTCTATTTTTAAGGCCTGCGTAAGCCATCGCGGTCTAGTGTTAACCTTTTGTCGCGAAATTGGACAGTGGTTGTCGATGAGTCTGTGCAGTGTGGCCCGGAACGCTTCCCAGTCCGCAGTTATGTTTCCAGAAAATAGAGTTTCCCAATCGGCGTGCGTGAGTTCGGTCTTCATTCGATCGAAATCGCCTCGCCAAATATTTCGTCTGGCTGTTGAGGGTCTCTCCGGTATTGAGAATAACGAGTACTCCCATAGCAGTACAACATGATCGCTTTTACCTAGTGGTGGAAGACATGACACTTCGTCGATGCTGTCCTGCGATTTCGTGAGAACGAGGTCCAGACAGTTGGACTGTTGGCCATCGCACATCCTTGTCGGAAAAGTGACGTGTTGCGTGAGAAATAACTTCAGAGTCATGCTCAGAAGGCAGCTGTCGAAGGTTAGATCGGAGCTATGTGCGCAGGCCGCACCCCAGTCGATGTGAGGCGCGTTAAAGTCCCCCACAATCAGGATGTCCGATCGGGCAGTAATCTTTTCCAGCTCCTCTAGCAAGGAGGCATCCACTACTGGCTCTCTTCTCGGTGGTCGGTAGAGTGTCAGTACATCGAGGTTGGGTGCACCTGGTACTTTAATGGACAGCCAGATGGCCTCGGAAGTACACGCCAGTTTATCCGTTTTGTCTAAAACTGTGAGTCCATTTTTCACGTATGTTGCTACGCCACCGCCTTGACGACCTTCTCTGTCTTTTCTGAACAGTTGATAGCCAGGCATGGATACCTCGCCGTCGGCTACCTGTTCAGACAGCCAAGTTTCCGTTATTGAAACTATATCTGGTGATAACTCAAAGGCATGAATCTTCAGCTCGTCAAGCTTTGAAAGCATACTCTGTGCATTTGTGTACATGAAAGTTAACTTTCTGTTTGCTCGAGAATTTGTTACAGTCAGGTTCTCCCCGCCCCTTTCCGGGTCAACTGTGCGGTCATCCGGGGAGGACCTTTCCTGAGGGAGAACAGTGAATGATGGATCACTTGGTTGTTCTAAATAACCAAATGTTTTTCCCCTTCGTTCTGCCTCTGTATGTTTTTCGATTGGGCTCAATCCTCCTTCTACTGAGCCGACTGTGTGGTTATCCGGAACGGACCTATCCAAGGTGAGAACAATGGACGTTGAATCACTTGGTTGTTGTAAATAACCAAGTTTTGTTCGCCCTTGCTGGCCCGCTCCCTCTTCAAGGAAACAAGTTGACGACGTTTGTTCCGTTCTGCAGCTGAGAACTCCTGTTGAAAAAAAACTCCCGGGTCAGAGTCTTTTATTTTAAAACGCCTAGATAGAATGAGCTTGGCGTCTTGGCTTCTTGTCATGACCACTTTCAGAGGTCTGGGACGTGCCGTTCCAGTTGGGCTCTCAGGCCGTTTGCCAAGGCGGAAGGCCTTTTCGCACTCTAATGGTACATTGGGTCCCAGCATTTTGTTCATAAGGCCATGGAAGAGCTGGACATCTGCGGAATGCCGGTCCATGGGAGTGGCTGCGGTTGATTCCGTTAATCCCTGTATGATAATGCTGGCTTCTCTCTTAGTGCCATTTTTCTTGCCTACGACACTGTCGCTTGCTTGCTCGTTAACAGCTCTTGTGCTGCTATTGTGACCATCTTGTGTGCGACCGAACTCTATGGTTGATGTGCTGCCCTCGTTTTCTACTGTAGGCTTCAGGCTCGGGCCTGCGACACTGTCACCCACTTTCTGGTTAATAGCAGTACTGGCAGTGGATTCCGGTAGACCTGGTATTACGAAACTTTTGCCCCTATCGGTGACTTTCTGCGTCCCCTCTACGCCGTCGGTCACTTCTTGGTGCAACGCTTTCGTGTTTTCCTTCGTGTCTTTGCTGACGGCAGCCTGTACTTTACGTGGCGAACCAATCGTGTTTTTGTTGTTTACGGCGAGATTGTTTAAACTCGCCTCAGCGGTGGCTGATTGGTCTACTGTGGGGGCCTTAACCGTAAGTATGGGCTCCCTGGTATCTGTCTCCGTGGCAGCCTGCACTTAACGAGGCGAACCAATCGTGTTTTTGTTATCTACGGCGAGATTTTTTAAACGCGTCTCAGCGGTGGCTGATTGATCAACTGTGGGGGCGTGCACTGTAAGTATGGGCTCCCTCGTTTGCTTTTCGGCGGCTTCCTTCGCTTTCATCGCTTTGTGTGCATCGGACCGCAGTTGTCTCGGTGCAAATACTGTCTCTTTTTCTTCTCCCAGCTCTTCTCCGATCCCCTTTCGTGCAATTTCACTAGTTTTGACCTGTAAAGAGGGTGAGACTGGTTGGTCAGGTAGACGCTTCCCTCTTCTCCTGGCCATTTTGATGATCCCAGAACCTGAACTTTCTTGGGACGGTAGATTAGGGCTTGTTTGTGTTTGCTTCTCTTCAGTTTTAATCGCGCTTGGACCGATTGGCTGGTGCCTGGTAGCGACTTCCGTCAAGACGGATTCTAGCTGCTGATTTCCACTGGTTTCATCTAGCGGCTTTAATGTGCCATTCTTGAGAAACCATGTGATAACATCCCCTAGTAAATCTATTCGTGTCTCCAATTTTGATATTTTCGGGCAATGTTTGCAATGTTCGCACGCCGTCGGGCAATGCGTGTCATCCGTGTCACTGTTCTTACCCTTATGTGAATTGTGCGAGGTGGTCATAGTGGCCGTAGGGTTTATACCCTTGTCTCTTATGTCGCACTGCTTGTCACACGGGACAGTTTGGTCGTGGAGTTCGTTGGCAGAATTTATCGTGTTAACACTGTCAATGCACATAACTTTCTGTGAGCCGCGTAGCTGGGTTGCAGTGGCTGGGATAGTTTGGTCGTGGAATTCGTTGGCAAATTGTATCGTGTCAACTCTGTCAATGCAGTTAGCTTTCTGTGAGTCGCAAAGCTGGGTCGCAGTGGCCGAGCGGCTAAGACGTTCGCCTCCTAAATCGAAGGTCGAGGGATCGATGCCGGCTTCCGAAAGGGCTTTTTTTCCATCCACAGTTTGGTCGTGGACTTCTAAGTTCTGCATGCTAAAACTTTAGCTCAAACGTTATACTTATAAGCTATTGCGGCGTCGGTCAGACTAGACGAGAAAGTGTAGTCTAATAGTTACTACCAGGGAGTATATTGACGTAAGGAAAATACAAACGATAGGGTGTCCTTAATTATATGAATAAAGTTTTCTAGCGATTATACACCGAGATAGTGAAGTCTAATAGTTGCCAACTGGTACTAATTTGGGCTAAAAAAGCAAGATATAAACTGATAACCCTAGTAGCATTTCGCTAGCGTCATGCGCTTCAGCAGTAGACGTAAAAAATGAACATATCTGTGCTTCACATGATTGGCTGATCGTTAATGCTTCTCCCTCCATGCGTACGCGTGTTACTGGTACGCGCGCACCATTTCATGTCGCTGTCTGCCTTGCCGTTAACTGTAGTGTGCGCTGATTGGTTTAATATGAATGTCCGCGCCTGAGGGTGTACGCATGGGCGTGCCCAGTGGTTACATGGACGCACCATCTACTTGAGCGCTGATTGTAGGCTTTTGCTTGTACGGTGTTGCCCACCCGACGCATGTGCAGTGGTTCCCTTTGTGCTCGCGTACACCTCCCCCCACCAAGTTTTGGGCATATGCATACGTCTACGGTCCTTCCCCCGCACCCACAGGCGCTGCCCTCCCCCAGGTTACTGCGTGTTTAGCGTAGCTGGCCGGCCGGCACGACGAGCTATGCTGCCTCGCCCCCTTCACCTGCACAGCCCTTACCCGCGTGAACGTCCCTCCCCTCCCACAAGCACATGACATAGACGAAATGACATTTTTCCAAACGACTACGACTTAGAGATTGTAGAAATCAATGCAGCCGGTCCCACGATCAAAAGCTGTTTCGTCCGTTCTCACCGCCGGGCCTCCTAAAAAAATCACTATCACCAAATCTGACCCGCATTCGGACCATATGATGGATGGTTGCACTCGCCAAGTCTTATCGATCTCTTCGCGCGGGCCTGGGTGTGCGCGCCAGCGAGTGCGAAATAAGGGGGGAGGGGTGAGTGAAGCTAGTGGTAGGGGGAGGGTGGCGTTCGCGCGGCCGGGTACCGGTTTAGTTGACTGAGAGGCGTGACCAGGTGTTCGTCGTGGCCCAAGCAGCGCGTTTCATTAGAACGGATCGTTACTTTCTGCTGAAAACGGGTAAGCGCACTCTGACGCCAAACGAGGGCTGCGCAAAGGGGAAGGGGGGTTGGAAAAACTCTGAGCAAGCGCCCACGCATTCGGTGCGTACGTTCACCTGGGGACACAGAACAGCGGGGTGGTGAATTATTGGACATTCTGGTGAACGTCCCTAGCGATCGCTAGCAATTTGTTACATGGGAAGGTGGCCTTTACTTAGATAATTATAGTCTTCTAGTAATTATACACAGCAGTATATAAATATAACGACTTAGCCTGTCCGTGGATACTCCTCAGAACCCTGACGAGACTGATTGGGACAATTAGACTATGTAGACCGAGCCAATATTTCCAGTGAGATGCCCGATTCGGAGAAGAGTTCCTCGTCGAGCAGTGGGGGTATCGAAGGAAATTTGACGGAAGATTGTTTAGAATAATAGATTTTTGATTCAATTTTTGTCCAAAGACGGTATCTTTCTGTATAAAACTTGAAATATAATCGCCTTGGTTTTGCTCGAAAATTCAAACCGCGCGGGTTCAATTCAACACAACTACAACACATGCTACAACACAACGTGAACTATGTGACAAATTAATCTTGAAACACCACTGTGCCATGTGACTGTCTATATTTTCCTGACTGAAAACTTGTTAACATTGTTTATAATTCTTGAGATTTTGATGTGACAAATAGGGAGTTCAAAGGCGCAAGCCTATTTTTTCCTCAAATATACTGACTGACTGACTGAGAGAAGAATGTGAACGCTGAAACAGAAGACATACGTGATGATGAAAGCTGGGCGATGAATATATTTAAAATGGGTCATTATCGCCAAATTTGTAGAAAATTACGGAAACCCAAGGGTTACCGTGAAAAATTTACAAAATGTGGAAAGGTGGGGAACATGTTTTCCCGGAAGGAAATGATTCCAGAAGCCAGGCCCCTCGGCTTGTTTATTCTCTTACCTTAGCCTATATATAGACAAGGCAGTATTGATAATGACATGGTTGGATTAGATTCCAAATCACATCATGCCTTAACTCCCACAAAGGATCAGAACGACTCGTAAGGAAGTTACATGAGGAATAAGACCTTCCACACTGAAAAATCTTGCCAAGGTTGGATAACATATTATCGAAAAGTGACCTGCAAAATTTGTGCCTGCACTCAGACTGAACTCGCTTTCGGATGGCAACAAAAAATTGCACACACTTCTAGCCTGAAATCATAGTACATATAATATCGTCTATCGCATTAAGTATCTTATATGCTGATATAAAAAATGGTAGAAATGAATGGTGAAGCCACATAAGTTTGGAACGATTTGCTTTATTTGGTTTATTCGCCTATTACCTTCCTTATTCACCAATAGGAGCGTCTTCATAGTTTGTTTGGTTCATAGGCCTTCTTCCCTATCAATCAGGAGTTTCTCTCTATCTCCTTTTATAGCAAGTGACGTTACCCCAAAGTTTAAATATAGTAGCACAAATGGACTGACTTCGAGGTGAGAGATTATCATGGGCGCGCTTCTCTCCCCGATGGTAGCTTCCAAATCCACGTTCCCGGGTCAACAGTCCTGAGCAAACTGCCGTCACGTGAATTTTCCTCATGTAACCTTTACAACCATATCTGCGTTCCCTTCAATAAACCATGGTACTCAATCATTCGCTCGGATTATTACCTTGTAGATATAAATAATGGTAAAGCTGTCTTGTGAGCCCCCCTAAAATGAACTCCCCCTGCCAAAGTGTTTAACGGAATTCGTGGTTAATGGTTAAATACTGGATAAAGGAGTAAAAATGTGCGTTAAATTCGGTGGAAAGTGAACAACGGGAAAAAATAAGGCCACTTGGAATTGTTTCAGTAGGCCGACTAAAATCAAATCGACCAACATAAACTCCTGTTGCTTAGTTTACCAATGCCTATTGACCAATAAGAAAAGCAGAAAAATTCGAGCATAGGCTGGCAGAATTTATTTTTTAGCCAGGCTTAGGCAGGTGGAATTTATGTGCTGCGGATCCGCAAGTCAGCTCTTGATAATAATGGCTAACGGAGGTTCTAGTGCAGCTGCATCGCTGAAGGCGAACAGGAGCAAGTTGACCATGTCGAAATAATAAGTTCTGATGTTATATGGAAGGAGACAGCTTTAAGGAAGGAACCAGAGTGCTCGGGTTTTACATGCTCTGCACGCATTCTTTTCACCTCTATTTTAGTTCCGTTAAAAAGTTACAAGCGGCTTTACTGTATTTCCTACTGCGCACTACGCAATGACGAGGCCCTTCGGGCCTAAAATATAAAATTTATTCATTTTTTATTCATCACGTTCTTTAATCAGGCATTTACCCATTATCCAGGAGTACCATCGCACCCTTCGGCTAAGATGATTTTACTATTTGGCGGCCCTACTAAAGAGCAGATGCTGATGCTATGTAGACGAAAAAGCGCCTTAAGGGAGAAGTCTGAGTGCTCGGGAGTTACAATAGTGGCAGTGCACTTAAGGAGCGCGCTCGAAATTGACACAGTAAACAACAATTTACAGGTGTCCCCACAACAATAACTTCCACAATAGAAACTCAGTAAGGCTTCCAGATTTAGTTTTCAGGAACATGGCTTTGCCTGCAAGAGGTAAACCCAAAAGGCAGGAGCCGGCATTTGTTGAAAGCGAAGAATTGGACAAAGCACCTGATGCCGGCTTATCTGCAGATGCATAGCTAGGGGTCTTAAATGGAAGGCTAGGTAGCCTGCGTCTGTCCACACTATTGTTGGCAGAAGCCATTGAGGAGCTAATACAGCGTCACCTTCAACAAGCGGAAAAACATAAATATTGCGCTCAGGACCTACTGTCATTTGCCACCGCAGCATCTCCCACATTGTCCCAAGCAGACAAAGAACATAGTGTTCTATATCATTTCTTCAAGGGCATTGCCAACCTTGACCTGAAGCATTCTTTTCTAGTCCATTAACCCACAGAGTGTAATGATGCTGTGAACCGCGCCAAAAGATCTATTAAGGCGATGAAGGCAAATGGCAGGTCGATACCTAGCCCACAACGTGTCGACTATTGAGTGCGCTATAATTACAGACAAATATCCTAGCGCCCGTGAGTCAATTGACAGGACGCAGGAAAAGCGACTGGCCCAAGACTTGATGAGGTGTGCTTTCCCATCTCCCCTATGAATGGCACACGAACAGCAGTCGTGTACAAGATACTTTGCAATGAGTGAGACGGCAATTATCGTGTCGTTAATCTGCTGATAAATTTGTCCGCCAAATGTGAAGTACGTTTTGAGGCAATGCCGATAAAGTTCAAGCAGGTGTCCGGATTTGAGTGGTTTCTCGCTGTCATCGTAGCGTTTGGAAAAAATTTGTCCGATAACATCAATCGCTAGTTGTTGTGGGATGGAAGTGAACAGTGTGACAACATTGAAGGATATCATGGATTTATCTGGCTCCACCTTCAGATGCTTTATTCGCTTAAGGAAGACAATGGGCCTAAGTGGTCTGTTTTCCTTGTGTGCTTTAGGCATACCATAGAATCTGGCTGGGGATGTGTCGGTTGGTTTCATAGAAAACCAATCGCTAGGCGTGATTGCCCAGTTTACTTTGAGTTTTTGCCAGACTTTTGCTCATTTGGGTGAGCGAATGTTTCATTTCACTGGCTGGACATATCTTGTATGAGTTTGTGTCCTCAAGTAGGCTCTGGGCATTCGTTTACTTATCAGATTTGTCCAGCATTCCCTGCATAAAAGGCGTCTCCGAAGCAGTCCCACGACGGTTTCAACCTGCTGGCGTAAGCATAGCCCATCGACCTCAAGCGACAATACGCTGCCCGGTGATAAAACCCAAAATCCGACTAACTCTTCCAGAAACCTCTGCAGTCGTCTACAAGATAATTTGCAATGAGAGAGACGCCAATTATGTTGGGGAAACAGGCCGCAAATTGCAAACTCGCTTAAAGGAGCACAAACAAGAGGCCCAGATACTGGACCCACGCTCACAACTGGCGGCTCACATCGCAAAAACTGGCAATGAATTTGATCTCCAAAGTGCGACCATCGTAGGCCAAGGAACCGCAAAAGCCAAAAGGCTGACACTCGAGGCATGGTACTCAGCTGCCAACTCGGTCAACAGGCATCTGGACCTGCCAGTGGCCTACAAAGTCTTGCGCCATTACGTTGCAAAGAGCCAGGATTATGCTTAAACAAATAAAGAGATTGGCAAGTGAACAGAAACCCACAACGAATTGGTTGGAAGAGGAGGCAGCGTTACCAGGGCCCTCTACCGGGTAACAAGGTGGCATACTAATTACTGTTCATGACCGCCAGATCCATGGGCAGCTAAGTGGCCTCCACCATTATAATTGCCCCTTTGACCCCTCCGATCCCACTGACAGATAATTGCCCTCCTCCATCACCTCCCCTTTTCGTTTGCTGTTTCTAATCCCTTGACAACCTGACGATTTCTGACAGTTGATTGGCCTTTGGCCACTAAAATTATCCTCCTTTTCGGTTGCTTTCTCATATCTGAAGATGGACACCTGTAAGTGTTCGAAAGCTCAGAACAATAAATCAATCGATCTGGTGCTCATCCATCCAAGTACCTGGATCGCGAGTCTTCTCATTCATTCGGTTACTATGCTGTCTTCGCTAAAACGTAGATAGAGTAGTTTACAAGCTAATTTATATTGACTGGTTATTTCAAATTAGGCAAAGGATAGAGAGCGTTTAGATGTGAGGAATGTAGGAGGACTTAGACTTGATGTGGAATTGCGTACGCTGTATGGTGCTATGGAAGTACCTTGCAATAAATGGGCCGACATCTTAATAAGTTACCTGAACGTCACAACATTTTGTACATAGATAAGGATATGGAGGACCTAAAATGACAAAAGGGGAAGTTGAAGAAGTCGAATAAGGTTCAGATGATTGATTAAAAATGATTCCCAGCTCACAGCATATGTCCTTATCCTCGATAGACGTCCGAGCTCAATCTGATTAAGATAATACCAAAGTCACAGCAGGACATATCGAAAAGGTTTCTGAAATGACTTGCCACTGACATTGGGGAAGTGGTGTTTTTACCGACACCAATGGCAAAGGTGACCCGAACATTACTGATCTCTCGGCAAAAATATTGCTATAAAATTGGCTGCTCAGTCCACTACCCGGTATATAGGTTATTTGGAATTTTTTTAACACAAGGAAGGCATTATCTATGCAAAATAGTTTCGTAAAGAGAACAAAATATTGACAATATGCACAGAAAGTCATGTTTGCAGACGATCTAAAGATCTGGAAGTCCATTGAATGCCCAGAGGATGGAGAGACCTTACAAAATGACCTCGATCGGTTGCAAAAGTGGCGTTACAAATGGCTACTGCAGCTGAACTTCAACAACTGCCAAGTAATCCGCTCATGGTCTAGTCGCAGAAAGGTGAAACCATTCGAGTATGACTACTCGATCAGAGGTCATCAACTCGAGCTAGTGAATGGACTACGGGATCTATGGGGACGCATGACGCCCGATCTCAAACCATCAACTCACTGTGCTTAAACTGCAAAGAAGGCTATGGGTATCCTCGGAGCGAGCAGAAGATCCTTCCTCTATTTTAATGAGGAGCTTTTTGGGTGAGTCTTCGGAACATTTGTTCAGCAGATGTTAGAGTACTGCGTCCAGGCGTGGTGCTCTTGGATAAAGAAAGATTACGCAATGCTCAAGAAAGTGCAAAGAAGGGCGACCAAGCTAGTCAGCAGCTTAGGAGGTCTCCCATATGAAG
>JAYGXS010002435.1:0-10400 GCA_036362985.1 Ligula intestinalis | reverse complement strand
CCCCCCCCCCCCCCCTACCAGTAACTTCACTCAGCCCTCCCCCCTCCCCCTTTATTTCGCGCTAGCTGGCGCGCACACCCTGGCCCGCGCGTAGAGGACGATAAGGCTGGTGGCTCGCCGTGCAACCATCCATCACACGGTCCGAATTTGGGTCAGGTTTGTTGATAGTTATTTGTATAGGAGGCCCGGCGGCGAGAACGGACGAAACAGCTCTTGCTCATGGGACCGGCTGTATTGATTTCTGCAATCTCTAAGTCGTTGTCGTTTGGAAAAATGTCATTTCGTCAGAAAGTGTCACAGGAGGAACATCTGCTCTTCCGCGAAAAACTTCTTCCAATTGTTTTATTATTACCAGCTGCTACTAACGTTTTTTTTCTCTTTGCAGGAATGAAACTATACTGTCCCAGTTGCGGTGAGGCATTTGCAAGTCCCTATCGACGGCATTTGGAAGGCGGTACTGGTGGCAAGCAGAGTAAGAAGTCATCCGAACAGAGCGGTTTGTATCGTGGTGTTTGTTTATTTTGCGGTAGTAATAAGAGGTGTTTTTTCTACCGTAGGAAAGAAGTATAAGTTGGCTCTAATCAAGTGGTGTATAGACCATAAGGTGCCGCATAGGACTTCAAACCCTATGCTGAAAATGTGGTCTCAAATCTTCCCGGTTATTCTGGTGGATACGAGAACACTTCTAAGAACTAGAAATATTTACATGGTAGTGATGATGGATGATGGGAAGTACATGCACGTGGGTTTGAGGACCCAGGTCATAAAGTTACCCTGGTAGCAACTAGTCGACTAAAAGTGACTATTTCTAGTCGTTAGCAATGCTGCGATCTAATTGGTTATAAAATGACGCAATCTGAAGTCCGATTGGTTTGCGCTCTTTAAGTGCGTTAGCGCGCGTATTCGCGCCATTTTTTGACGTGAACGGCGTGCGCGCGCGAGCTGTCAATCACGCGAGCTATATATCACTATCAATCACTGTACTTGCCTGCTGTTGAATAATATTTTTTCCTTTTGATTGCCTATAATATTTGTTATTATATTTGCCATTGTTTTGCCTATTTTACCAATGTTTAAGGGGGATTCTGAGAGAACACGAAGACGCCGGCTTAAGAGGTATGCGGATGAGGAATGGCAAGCTGTAGAGGAGGCTCTAAAGAAGAGAATGGAAGCCGTGAGTGCCCTAAAACATTTAGAAAATGATAGCACAGCGCCTCCTGAATCGAGTGATTATTATTGTGAGTCGTTCTCAACCGTAAGTGATGCTGATTGGGTTCTTACAGGTGATGAGGAAGAGGATCCTCTTCTCGAGGACGAAATCGAGGAACTGAGTAGGGAAAATAGCCCTCAATCAGCGCCCACGGACTACGTTAAGTTAATTCGAGAATGGGCAGTTCGAAGCCATATACCGCACAAGCATTTGCGGGAACTAATGGATATAATTAAGCCACTGTTACCTGAACTACCAACCGACTCAAGAGCGCTGGTGAAGAAATTGTTCAAGGTAAAGGTAGCCCCAATGGGTGATGGTGAGTACGTTCATATAGGTTTAGAACGTCAACTGGGCCGAGTTTTAAACAATAATGCAAATGCTGTTGCCGACAGAGTTGATATTCAGTTAGCGATGGATGGTCTGCCTGTGTGTAAGAAAACCAACACACATATGTGGCCTATTTTATGCAGGGTAGTGCGGCCCTATCTCACCGAAGTGTTTCCAGTAGGTATTTACTATGGAGGCAGTAAGCCCTCCAATGTTCATGAGTATTGTAGGTTAGTAGTAGGTGAGATAGCTTCCCTGCAAGTTAGTGGAATAGTCAACGAGGAGACGATGCATACGACGCATGTTCCCGTGGAGGGGGTTATATGCGACGCGCCTGCAAGGGCGTTTGTGAAGCAGGTTAAAAATGTAAATGCCTACTATGGGTGCGAAAGATGTACAGTGGAAGGTAAGCATAAGGGTAAAGTTGTTTATACAAAGGAAGGCAAGGCAGATAGGACTAACGAGGACTTCCTGCAGCCCTCGTTTGACGAGCACATTGTTGGAGTTTCACCTTTTCTTTCGTGGAATCTTGGTCAAATTACTAAGTTTCCTCTAGACCCACTACACCTAGTCTACCTGGGAGTAGTGAAGAAGTTATTGACGTTGTGGGTTAAGGGCTATAAACCCAAAGTAAGCGGTCGGCACACAGATATTGTCAGTTTCCGCACCGTGCCCATACTGAAGCCACCGCAGGTAACAGCAATAGACGAACGAATGCGAGGGATAGCAACATACCTTCCTTCGGAGTTTTCTCAGCGAGGAAGGGCGGTAAGTGAGTTGGAGTTGTGGAAGGGAACAGAATTTCGCCAGTTTGTAATGTATGTAGGCGTTTATGTTCTCTCAGGAATCCTGCCGCAAAATCACTACAACTTGTTTCTACTATTATTTACGTCGTTACGTTTACTAGCTAATCCATTAACTTGCTATGCAAACGTAGGTTATTGTCGAGAGTTGCTCCAGTTGTTTACTCGAAGGTTTTGTCTTCTCTTCGGGGAAGAATATATGGTCTATAATGTGCACAGTATTATGCACATGGCAGACGACGTATAACGTCACGGAGCACTAGACAGTTTTTCATCATTTCCTTTTGAGAGTTATCTAGACACGCTAAAGAGAGATCTCAGATGTGCTCCACGACGTCTGCAGCAGGTAGCCAATAGACTTTCTGAAAGGGAAATACGGACTCGGCATTTACGACCCTGTCCCACTAAGTTTCTTCATCCGCACAGCCTCGGACCGATAGCAGTTGGACATGAAGGTAGCCAACAGTACAAAGCACTGTTGACAGAAACGTTTCGTATAGATATTACACCGGCCAATAGATGTATTGCCTTTGATAATAAGATCGTATGTATTCAAAACATATTTGTCAGCCAGGGTGGCCGCGTAGGACTAGCTTTCACTGAATTTGTAAATATGTCCGACTTGTTTGACAAGCCGAAGAAGTCATCGAGGCTAAGGGTGTTTAAAGCAGAACTCAGTGAGAGATTGCAGTTCGCACCATTACCGCCTAGCTTTAGTAAGTATGTGTGTTTTCCACATGAAGAAAGCTACTTACTGATTGAGATAATAAATTGCCGTTAGCAAGCCACTTACTATCCTTTCGCACTTGCGAACAGTGCTCTGGACCCTACAACGCACAGTCCCCAAAGTGAGTGGTTCACGAGCACTGCATGGAAGTGGTCTTAGACATAGGTAAACATATCTCGTTAAATAACTCCCCGTTTTCCTGTGCGATTGTAGTTCCGAAGATGAGTCAGAGCTCTCGCAGACAACTGCCTTGAACGTGACCGTAGGCCTGCCATTGATCAGGATAATTTTCTCGTGGGACCTGAAGCCTCCCGGTCACCAGTAAGTCCTCACAACTAGCGCGTTCACTTTTTCCTTTAGGAATCACTGCCGGATGAGGTTTTCGAACCATCGTTCGACACTTTACCTGCCGCTGATGACGATGGTAAATACTACTCTTTCACAAAATATCTTCAGCAGATTCCTATCATGGCAATGCGGCCAATGACAACACGACCGACAAAAACAACTTGTTGCTGATGATTTACCGCCAAGTTGGTGAAATCAACAATAACCTTCGGGAGTTGTCCATTCGCATTGACTACCGTTTAGAAAAACTGGAGGAATCTCAGCGCCGTGGGATGACTCGCCTGCGGCAACTGGAGGGGCTGTTTCGTCGGTCCCCAATAGTCAATGCAGAGGCCGCTGCGACTCTGCATCGAAACCCGATAACGCAGCCATTAAAATCTGCTGCCGATTTTCGTCAGCTAAACAACATGCTGCTTGACAGCACTTTTCGACAACAGCTTGTAAGCTGTACACTTGATAATGATTACTTGCATTAGATTACATATCTACAATGTCTAGGTGGCGAGACCCTCCAAGACTGTGAAGAGGATTTTTTCCGCAGTTTTTGACGATGAAATAACAGCCATCATCAACTGGAGAGGAGGAGATGATAAGCTGTCGATCTATAAGTCCCCGTTTTATGACGTCATAGTGGGTATGTCTCCTATTAACTGCTTGACTTTATTTGCTTAGAGCTCTTCGATAACTGGAATAAAGAAAAAAACATTCGCACCAACCTCGACGACGCAATAAGGAGGCGAAAATCTCTGTTTGATAGTCATTCCCAGCATGTAGTGAGGGAGAAGAAAAGAAATAAGACAATTGGTAAGTACACTTACTACGTCTGCAAGTACTGCTGATCTTTAGGCGCCACGGATGAAACTTCAACATCAAGAACAACGACGTTACCTGTACATATTCTTTTCGTTTTTTGGTTCTTAATATACTTTTCCAGCAATATAAGACTTCCGACTTCATCTTTCTACGACTAGATGGGAGTTAAACGTGTAAACGAGGTCGTTCGCCGATTACCACAAATCGTAGTTACCGCAAATGACCTAGACCGACTAAGATAAGTCGACTATTAGGCGACTGGAAATAGTTGACTATTAGGCGACTGGAAATAGTTGGCTATTAGGCGACTGGAAATAGTTGACTATTAGTCGAATAGAAATAGTCGACTACAAATAGTCGACTATTAGTCGACTAATTTCTGGCCAAATTAGCCGACTTTTAGTCGGCTGGACCGACTAGGAATAGTCGACAAATGCTACTAGGGTAGTTAGGGATAATTTAACAGCGGTTGGGCCGTCCGATGCAGTAGTAGTGCAACTGGATTGTGATGGCTTTACTAAGTTTAAGAAAAATCCCGTTAGTTTTTGGCCTTTTTAGGTAGAATAATAGAACCCTTCAGGAGTACGGTATTCGTAGTGGGTGCATACTGCGGTTATTCAAAACCCGCAGATGTAAACCATGATTGTAGTCCTCTCATTGAAGAGGTCAATACCCCGACATCAGAGGAGTTAGTACTCCCCGACGTCGGCCGTAGGATAGGATTTCAGGTTAAAGCGGTAATAGCTGACGCCCCTGCGAGGGCGTTCTTAAAACAAATTAGAAATGTAGGAGCGTATGAAGGATGTGAGAAGTGTAAGAATCCCGGTCATGAGTACCGGTATGTGAGAAACGGTCGTGAAATGAGAAAGGTAGTTTACTTAGGAACGGACCACAGCCTGCACGACGATGCAGAGTTTATGGTCTATGACCCCAAAAGGCACATAGTCGGACGGTCGCCCTTCCTACCGACGCCAGTTGGGTTAGTTACAGATTTTCCGTTAGATTCCATGCACCTAGTTTACTTAGGTGTTATGAGGAAGTTGATTAAGTTGTGGCTCCTAAGCCCCACTACTTCCGGATACCGGCTTCCAAGGGAGGTGGTAAGGAGTATAAGTGAGAGGTTAATAAGGATGAGGAGTTACCTACCTTCGGATTTTACGCAGACACCGCGTAGAATAGAGCTCTTCGCACAATGGAAAGCAACGGAACTGCGAATGTTTCTGTTGTATACCGGTTTCGTAGTCCTCAAGGGTCTCCTCCCTGATGGCTTATACAAACATTTCCTGTGTCTATTTTTAGCAATAAGGGCACTGCACACAGCAGGGCATCACGCATATACGCTCAAATCTTGCTCTAAATCACTAAACTACTTAAATCAAGGCATCTATACTTTGTATGGTGAGGAGCACATGGTGTATAATGTACACAGCATTGTACACCTACCACTGGACTACATTAAGCATGGTGCGCTGGACTCCTTTTCAGCGTTCCCATTTGAAAGTTTCTTAGGTGAATTAAAGGACCTGGCGAGGACCGCGTTTCTGCCGCTTGAGCAGATTTCTCGGCGCCTCAGTGAAGGGCACTTGAGGCCGCATCTTCTAACTCCTCACCTATCAGTATTAGCAGCTACTCCTAAAGATGCCTACTGTCGCCTTCGCTCTAGATTTATGTACGTTAGGCAAGTTATTTATAGCGAACCTTCGTACTATAAGTTGAGTTTATCGTACGTTGAGGAGGTCTCCGAGGTTTTCACTCGGCCCATAAAGTCATCAGGGCTACGTATTTTTAGGGTAAAGTTCTCTAATAATGTTAGCGAGGTAGAGGTTCGGGAACCCTTCCAGAAGTACATGGGAGTTCCCGATGAGGACTTCATAATCCTCATTAAGCTGCTATGATTAAGCACCCTCGGGGATTGAAAGCGGGATACGGCATGAAAACTCGTAGTCCTTCGCCACACGCGCTGCGACATATACGTAGGTAGACAGCTTCTACTCATTATTAACCTCTCAGTGTTTATGCCGCCGGTACCGTTTTGCAAACGCAGCGTGCAGGACTAGGTAAGTGCCTCCCCCACTCCATACTCACTTCAGGGGGTTTTTTACCTTGTAGATAGCAACTATGTTTGAGAAACAGGCTTATTATAGCAAGAGCGGACGGGCAAGGAAACGCAAGTCTCCTGGTCCCGATTTCGTGGTGGACAACCTGCCGAGTTTCGACTGCGACTTGGGGCCTGCACCGCCTTCGCTTCGAAGCTGTTCGAACGAGGTGTTGTTAGGAACCCCTGCAGGTAACCTGAACATTACCCTTCCTTTGAAATATACCTTAGGTACGAGCTCGGCTTTGCCCTCACCAGCGCCGCCCACGTCCCAGCACATGCGCACTTCGGAGGGGCTGCTGGCCTGGATGACCAAGATCGACATCCGCCTCAGCAACCTGGAGACACAAATGGCTCTCATCCTCGCCAGGATGGATGCACTGCTCAAGAATCCGTCTGCGGCACCAATATCGATACCGCCAGCCCGGACGGAGTGCCCGGTTCCGCCCCGATTACCGCTATGGAGGAATTCGAGACGTTTGAGGAGCGCCTGCAAATTATTGGCAGCAGGCGGTAGGACTTTTTGCTTTTTTAAGTAATTCCTCCTTTAGGTTGCCTTCCTGCGTACGCGGGAGGCGTGGAGGGCGCACGACCTCGTCAGAGACCTCATGCGACCCCCCTTCGACAGCCGCCTGCTCGCTAAATTTAATCTAACGGGCGGCTACCAACGACGGAATTTCCGGCTTACCAGAGCATATGCCCTGCTTGCCGGTAAGCGTTTGATTCTTCCTTAATATTCGCCAAACCCCTAGATGTGTATGTGACGTGGGCGGAGGGCCGGCCAACACTGCCGACGGAATTCGAGGAGGCCGTCCGCTCCGTGCTGAAGTCGGCTGTTACCAAGCATACGCGCTTACAAAAAAGGCATGACGGGAGTGCTGATCAGGACAGTTCCACTGAATAGTTGAAGGCTCCCTCCCTTGTACATAATGCCCGTACTTTTGTAAATAAATCCCGCTTGTTTATGTACTACGAATCACTTATTTCTATGTCATGTGCTTGTGGGAGGGGGGGGGGACGTTCACGCGGGGAAGGGCTGTGCAGGTAAAGGGGGCGGGGCAGCATAACTCGTCGTGCCGGCCGGCCACCTACTCTAAACACGCAGTCACCTGGGGAGGGCAGCAAAAGTGGGTGAAGGGGGAGGACCGTAGGCTTATGCGTATGCCCAAAACTTGGTGGGGGGGGGAAGTGTACGCGAGCACCACGGGAACCACTGCACATGCGTTGGGTGGGAAACACCGCACGAGCAAAAGCCTCCAATCAGCGCTCAAGTAGATAGTGCGTCCATGTAACCACAGGGCACGCCTATGCGTACACTAACAGGCGCGGACATTCATATTAAAACAATCAGCGCACACTACAGTTAACGGCAAGACAGACAGCGACATGAAATGGTGCGCGCGTACCAGTAACACGCGTACGCATTGAGGGGGAAGCATTAACGATCAGCCAATCATGTGAAGCACAAATATGCTCACCTTTTACGTCTACTGCTGAAGCGCATCACGCTAGCGAAATGCCCAGAGCACTTCTACAACCCATGATGACCGGGTTCCCCTTCGAGCGTGTAGGTATTGACATCATGGGCCCTATCTCCAGCGATTCAGAAAATCGTTATATATTAGTCATGGTAGACTACTTCACCAAATGGGCGGAGGCCGTCCCCTTACCGAGGCAAGACGCCGCTACCGTGACCCAAGCTACACTTTCGGAATGGGTTTGTCGATTTGGGGCGCCAGTTACCCTACATTCTGATTGTGGGGCGAACTTTGAAAGCCGATGTTTGCGATTTGTTATCGATCCACAAAACTCGAACCACGCCGTTTTACCCCGAAGGGAACGGTCAGGTCGAACGGACCAACCGTACCCTCATCAACCTACTTAGGGCCTTCTGCTATGAGCAACACCCCCGCGATTGGGAGTCCCAGTTACCCTTTGCCCTTATGGCTTATAGGGCCAACGTTCATACGTCTACAGGCTATGCACCTTTCACGATGTTAACCGGACGCGATTTTCCCTTACCCGTTGACTCACAGCGGACTCAAGTTACGAACACCAAGTTGAGCGTCTTATCAACTCCACCACGAAGACACAGGATGACAGTTATCAAAATCAGTTATCAACCCTCAAAAAGCAATCCACTTTTCTATTCGATACATTAACGGTCTGTTGAAGCCGATGTTGCTGAAGGCGAACGCAGTCGGTTACTGCTCCGTCAACTGAGGCAGGGCCTTAACTCCGGTGCCACAAACGATATGGTGTACACCGAACTCAGTGAACAGCTGCGTAACTTGTTTGCACTGCAGTCCTGGATCGGGCAGCGAATCTCGAAGTTTCTCAACCGCCACCAACAACCGGGCGAGACATCACGCCAATTCGCGGCTGACCTGCTTCGCCTGTGCTACGATGCATATCACTCACTCGAGCACAGCAACGCCGAGGACGTTACACTCTATCACTTCGTCATTGGACTTTCTTACAGAACACTGTCCGAGAACCTTATGGTACAGCCCCCTCTCTTACTAGAAGAGGCCTTGGAGCGCGCAGACCGCTTTCTCTCTCTGTAACGCAACAGGCCCCAGCCTCCGTTTCAGTGGACATCTTGTCCCTACCGGCCGCCGTTCCGCAACTGCGCTGGCTGACCACAACGCCGTTTCGGGCCTCCTGCGCCGTTCCGGCAACCATTCCAGCCTGGGGGCAGCAACTTCCGTCTGCGCGGGTTTTCTACCCCACAACCAACTGCCAACCAGTGGCAATGTGGACTTCGCCAGCTACCGGACAGTACAGAGCCTACGGTCATGCAACCGGGTAACGTTCCCATTCCTTCTTGCTCTTGACGCTGTTCGTTGCATTTTTCCGCGTGCTGTCCAACTGATGCATCGTTTTTCGTCCTTCTTAAGATAGGGATCAGACGTATAAGGCACTTATAGATACCGGCACTACTCTGTCCTTAGTTAACAGACACGTCATTTCGGAAACCCTAGGCCCGCAGGTACGTCAAAGTACACTGTCCAATCCCTTAATTGCCGACAATGGATCCCCCTTGGCATGTACGGGTAGCATCCACTTGACATTGGACTTTCTCTGTGTGCCAGGACTCACTTGGGATGTAGTCTTAGGTATCGATTTTCTGACGAAGGTTGACTGTATTATTGATGTGAAGAATCGGTCTGTTAGTTTCCGTAACAATAACCTGCCTGTTACACCACCGGACCCGCTGGATGAGAGTGCTATTTGTGCAGCGATCATAGAGGCCGTTAAGTTGCCACCTTCCGACATCGACTGCATTCTAAGTATGAACTCCGACGTTCCCCTAGCAGTCAAGTCGGCACTTAGGTCCCTCCTTTTATCTTTTCACGATGTCTTCGCATGGGACGACCGAACACTCGGCTGCACAACGGTCATCCGCCATACCATAGATACGGGGTCGGCTAAACCCGTATGGCAATCCCCTCGCCGCGTCCCCGCCCGTCTCCAAGCAGAGGTTCATGAACTATTAGAACGCATGCTCCAAGCTCAAGTTATGCGCTCGTCGCGTTCGCCATAGGCTTCTCCCGTGATGCTGGTTCCAAAGAAAGACGGTAAGATACGTTTTTGCGTGGACTACCGGCGCCTAAACGCACTGACCGTGCGAGATTCGTTTCCTATTCCCCGCATTGATGTTACACTCAACGCATTATCGGGCGCCCAATGGTTTTCCACCCTTTATCTGAAATCGGGCTATTGGCAGGTCGAGGTCGAACCGCGCGATCGGCCAAAGACCGCATTTATACTGCCCTAAGGCTCATTTGAATTCGAAACCATACCGTTTGGCCTATGTAACGCCACGTCCACTTTCCAGCGTTTGATGCAAGTAGTGTTAGCCCACTTATTCCCAGCACGTTGTTTGCTATACCTTGATGATGTTATCGTTTTCGGAAAAACAGTCGAAGAACATAAAAACGATGCTAACCGGACGCGATTTTCTCTTACCCGTTGACTCACAGTTACCCACCCACACGACCGCGGGTCGCCCGCCTGACAAATACGTACTCGACCTCCAAGAAACCTTACGCCTACCGCATAACCTGGCGC
>JAYGXS010002434.1:0-10405 GCA_036362985.1 Ligula intestinalis | reverse complement strand
AGGCTGAGTCGTTCACATTACAAATTTTGACTGTTGAAATTAATTGCACAAGCAAATCTTTTCGCTATCTATATTAGCACGGCCGGTTGATTGCAGACTTTGAATTAATGCACTCTAATATAGTTTCCAATAGCATGGGTAACGCTAACGTGCACGATCCATCTCTGCTAGCTGAAAGAAAATGTTCATCGACGGCTGGGTTTGAACGCCGGACCTCATTTTATAATGTCGGACGCTCTACCGACTTCACCACCAGCTCACACTCCGAAGGCCAAGTCGCTAAGATATACTCTAACGGGTGTAATCAGGTTAACTTATGCAAGCCGCCGCGTTCAACCTTTGACAAGGTACTCCCAGAAATAGCCGAAGCGCTTTCAATAACGAGTACGAAATCCCAGACCACCCACTATGCAAAAACGCATCTCCTTTCACCACCCGTCTTAGAACCCAACACCACCCAGCCAAATAAGCCTGCGCGTGCAGATTGCGATGGATGTCTTAACCTATCCACGCGCGTAATGCGTTTAGAGGGAAGCCTTGAATTTTACGCGGAGATACTAGCAGTGCTCATAAAGCACAATAAGACAACACCACCGGATGCAACGCATGCAGAGGACAGGTCAGTGGTTGATAAACCAGGAAACCACGAGTCCAGCAGGGCCAAACGCAGACGCATACGCCAGCAGAAGGCTGCTGAAGAGCAACCTGCTAAAGACCAACCAAAGCCCTCAGTTTTATCGCTAGACAGCACCTGGAGCACGCCATGTGAACAAAAAGCAAGGCAACCACTCCAAGAGGATGCGGCGCATGCATAGGACAGGTCAGTGGTTGCTCAACCAGGAAACCACGAGTCCAGCAGGGCCAAACGCAGGTGTATACGCCAGCAGAAGGCGGATGCAGAACGGCCTGCAAAAGACCAACCAAAGCCCTCAGTTTTATCGCGAGACAGAACTTGGAGCACGCCATGTGAACAAAAAGGAAGACAACCATTCCAAGAGGAGACTTCTGAAGAAAAGGAAGTTGAATCGGACCAAAGGGCAAACGGTAACTTAGAAGTAAATGCTACCAGCAAAATTTCCATAGAATCTTTCACAGATCTAGATTTCGAAACCCCTGCTGCTACTCTGCTTCAGTGCGATGTGACCACGGCCCAAGCTCGAGCAAACCATAAGCAACATATAGTGATACAGGGTGCACCAGAATCAACGGCTACAGTTGCTGGGGATAAGGTGGAGCACGATCGAGGTCTCGTTTGGCAGTACGCTAAATCACTGCTAAGGGGCACTGAATCTGTTAAAATTCTCAAAACATTTAGAATAGGCAAGGATCAGCCGCCGAATGGTTCGAGCTCTCGGCCACGACCATTAAAGGTCATTTGGGACACCGAAGCGCAGGCACAGCTTATGCTGGAAAGAAAATCGTCTCTGCGGACCATGTATGCTGGAGTTTTCTTTCAGCCGGATTATGAACCAAAGGAACGCAGGAAAATGCGACTTTTGAAAAACGATCTAAACGACCGAAAGAACAAAGGCGAAACCGGCCTACAAATAAAAGGAGGAGAAATAGTCCACATTGAACGAAATTTTCTTTGGCCGGAAGTAGTCAGGCGGAAAACTTAACCAAGGTCAACCGGCCGGTTCTAGAAGATACCACAAGCAATAGTGGCCGATGCCTCGAAATCTATTATACCAATTGTCAGAGTCTCTTCAATAAACTTGACGAACTCAAAACAATAGTATCTGAGCAGAAACCACATATAATTGCATTAGCAGAGACTTCGCTGACCGAAGCAATAGGTATCAGCGAAGTCAGCATTGAAGGCTATCAACTGCTCCGCTGCGACAGATCTCAACGTAGGGGCGGAGGAGTGGCACTTTATGTAGCCAATGAAATTTCCTGTTGTCAGAGGGAAATCGCAGACATAGTCCTACGACGATATGAAATAATTTCATGCAAAATTAAGATAAGGCAACATCCGGCACTCAATATATGCGTTGTTTATCGGCCTCCCGGCTCCAGCGAAAGTGACGACGTAGAACTGCTAAGTTCACTGACGGTTATCTGTAAACAGGAAAATCTATTACTTATGGGTGATTTCAACGCTCCTGGCATCGATTGGATGAGGCCTGGAGTAAAGGCCGCAGCAGAACCTTTCAATTATCAACAACTTCAGTTTTCTTTGGACGAATATCTCATTCAACACATAGACTTCACAACCCGACTGCGAGAAGGCCAAAGATCAAATTGTCTAGATCTCGTTTTTAGTAAAGAAGAGGGGATCATAAGGGAAGTGAACTCACAACCGCCACTTGGGTTAAGCGACCACGTTGCTTTTACCTGCGTGTGTTACCTATTGTCTCCAAAATTGCCAATTAAGAGGCGCAGAAATATTTGGAAAGCCGATTTTGAAGAAATGAGACGCACCGCTTCCGCAGAAAACTGGTTACCCAGTACGAACGATACAAATGAATTATGGCAGCATATCCAGGGGACTGTAGAGCGCTTAATTGAAGTCCATTGCCCAATGAAAGTAATAAGACCATGTGCCAGACCTCCATATGTCAACCAGCCGATAAAAAGGGCCATGAAGAAGAAACAAAGGTTGTGGAAAAAGTACGAGCATCTTCAAGATTCAACATCACTTGCCAAATATAAAGCTCAACGAAATATATGCCGTAAGGAAATACGAAATTCTAGAACTGCCTTTGAGCGTCAACTTACAACACAAGCCACAATATGTCCAAAGAAGTTTTATGGATACATCCGCAGTCAAAGGAAGCACCGGGACGACATTACAACTCTAAGGGATAACCTCGGGAACGTAGTAACGGAAGGACCGCGGAAAGTAGAGTTACTGTCAGAGTTTTTCAGATCGGCGTTTACGATGGAATCCCCCGACGATAATTCGGGAGTAGAAGTGGGCGAAGGTACAGCCGTTATTGAAACTGTTACCTTTTCTGTCGCAGACGTAAGACATGTCCTCAGCCTTGACCTTGAGCCCGACTGGACACAACCTTAATCTCTGCTCTCAAACGTAGACTATTTGGATTCTGATACCATTTCGCCAGTACTGTTTTGGATATTATCGCTTCAATTGTATGTGCAAAAGTACTTTCTGCAACTCGTGAAATTTGTTATTGTGTCGTACTTCATCAGAAAACGGAATCAAATTGGAATTTGTTCTTCACGTCATTGAACTGGATTTGCAGCCTACAACCAAAGCAAGTGAAAACAGCCTGAAAAAACCACCAGTGACAAGATCAGCAGTTATTCAGGACCTCGAAGATCTACAAACGGCTGAGTCGTTCCTGAATATCCTGCATATTGTTTATACACATTTGAAAGTGCTTCTAAGTAATTAAGCGTATTGTTTACTCAGTCTGCTAGAAATATTTGCAATACTTTACACACCATCAGAAGATTTTCGTTATTTTGAATACCAGTCAACACACTACCTCATAGTCGCATTTTGAATTTAGTCGTTTCGTTTGCAAATGGAAGTAACAAATATTACCTTCGATAATTCTACTAAACTGTCAACGGGGCCAGGAATCCAACCGCGGACGCCTCGGGTGGAAGTAGAACGGCTAGACGATGGGGCTATAGAAGAGTACAGTAGTGAGGATCAAATTAGATTATCAACTACAAAAGAGCGGTCTCGAAGTTTACTGAAAAGTCCTCCCGGCAAACGGACGAAAAGTCTCAGAAGTTTAAGAGGTGCAACTTATAAAGATGAGGCTTGCACATCCTGTCTTACGCTTCTGCACAAATTTGCAGACCACGATAAGGAGCTCCATGATCTGAAAATGGAGATGGAGGAATTGAAGAAATCTCTTCGCTTCCTCCTTAAAAAGGACAACATTATCGTACCTGAAGTTGAGAATAGCCAGCAGAGAAGAGTATTTGCAGAATCTCGGGGCGGAGCATCCACTGAGAAAGATGAACAGACACCGGCAAACAAAGCGGCGAAATTGGTAGCTTCCACCTCAAATCCTCTCGATACTGCACGAAACAAAACACCCACCAAACAACACGCTTCAATCGGAGAAGGAGATTGTACAACTCCACTTTCTTGTAAAGTCGGTTCGGGCACAGAAAGCCAGCATAAAAAAGATAGTGGGTATGCTAAGGCTGCATACAGATCACTGAAAAAAACCACAAATGCGGAAGGGGGGCAGCACGAAGACAGCTCTGAACAAAGCCATCCCGGCTTCCAAAAGAAGCCTATCTCTGGTTATCGTAAGGAAAACCCAAAGTCACAAGCCATTCCTATCGATACCTCGGGGTCTTCCGATGGCAGTAGGGCTGGAAATATATCAAGGGTCTCCCTTGACCGCAGAAACTGCATAGTCGTTCAAGGCCTACCTGAATCAGACGGAACTACTCCGAAGGAAAGGACGGATGCGGACGTCGAAAAGTTTCGGGACCTGCTAAAAGACATTCTCAGACAGCGAGAGACAGTAGGAGTTTGTGGAGCTTTCAGGATAGGCAAACAGGTTACTGAACAGTCGGAAACTGTCCGACCTCGACCTCTCAGGATAGTCTTGGATAACAAAGAACAGGTGAACTTGGTTCTGTCCCGGAAGACAGCTCTCCGCCACTCACATAAGACGGTGTTTTTTCAGCCGGACTACTCTCCAGCAGAACGTCTGAAACGCCGAGAATTGGTGGCGGAACTACGGGGGAGAGAGAGAGCTGGAGAGAGCAATCTGGCCATTTTCAGGGACCAAATAATACAGAAAACTACCATAGTGCTGTGGAAGCAGTCAATCCTGATGACGGCTGCGGTCCAGTAGTACTGGCAAACTCGCGCCCAAACGCATTGGACACTGCAGAGTCTCGCCGGCTGAAATTTCTATATACTAACGCCCAGAGTTTATTCTCGAAGTTTGATGAACTTCAAATACAGGTAGCCGATGGGTCCCCTGATGTTATAGCAATTACAGAAACCTGGCTGTCACAAAGCATCAGTGATTCAGAAGTGGCGCTATGCGGATACCAACTATTTAGACGAGACCGAGTGGAACACCAGGGTGGAGGAGTTGCTATGTATGTAAAGAACGAATTAAGTGTGTGCGAGAAGCCTGAAAGGATTACTCATGGTATAGAGGCTATTTGGCTGACAATTAAGGCACGGGGGTCGCAGCCCCTTGAAGCCGTGACTGTCTACCGACCACCGCGGACAAACAGTGATGCAGATGCGCGTTTGCTGGGGTGCATAAAGGAGATAGGAAGTCGACCTGATGTTGTACTCATGGGTGACTTCAATGCGCCCAGCATATGTTGGAACAATTTGCGGGCCAATTGTTCTAAAAACACCTTTGGTCACCATCTGCTAAAAACAACACTTGAGGCACTTTTCACACAACACGTCCTAGTTTCAACTAGAGCACGTGGAGGGCAACAAGCAAGTTGTTTAGATCTAGTCTTCACGAAGCATCCCGACACTATAGACGAGGTATGCTGCCTACCTCCACTAGGTCGAAGTGATCATGCCGTACTTTTATGGGATTATGGTCTTTACTCGTTACCCCCTACAGCAGACGAACCAAGGTCAAATATATGGCGAGGTGACTTCTCACAAATGAGAGTAGAGGCATCACAAATAGACTGGGGTCTTCTTTTCTCTGGGGATGTCACTGAGGACTGGAATACATTTAAGGAGTGGTTGTTGCAGCTAATGCGCAGTCATTGTCCACTTTCAGTGCCCAAGGTATCTAGCCGACCTCCATGGCTGAACAGAGCTATCAAAAGAGAGATCAATAAAAAAAGAAAGCTTTGGAAGAAGTTTTGCAACACAAGCTGCAACGAAGATTTTGAACAGTACAAAATCCAGCGGAACAAGGTAAAAAAAATGGTTTTCAAAGCACGACGGGACTTTGAGAGCGATCTACTGCGTCGAGCTGTCAATAATCCAAAGTTGCTATACAGTTATTTACGGAAAAGCACACGTAACAGGAACCCGATTCCTGTTATGCAAACTGATGATGGTCACGAAATCTCCGACTGTAAAAACAAAGCAGAACATTTTGCTGAGTTCTTTCAGTCTGTCTTCACCATAGAACCTCCCTTCGTCGCAACTGTTGACGAGGTCGTGGAAGCACCAAATATTGGGGATATTTTGTTTGAAGAAGAGGCGATTTTTCAAGAACTAAAAAGCTTGAAGGAATGTAAATCTCCGGGTCCTGATGAAATTCCTGCCAAATTGCTCAAGGAACTTGCTAGAGAACTAGCTAAACCCCTTTCACTAGTGTGCCAGAAATCGTTTGATACTGGAATACTTCCTCCGGACTGGAAATTAGCGCATATTACACCGCTTTACAAAAGCGGTGGTCGTGCATCTGCGAATAACTACAGACCCGTGAGTCTGACCTCCATATGCTGCAAAGTAATGGAGAAGATCATCAAGAAGCAATTGATGATATATTGTGAAACTCACAATATATTGTCGAATGCGCAATTTGGATTCCGTAGGGGAAGGTCATGTGTAACAAACTTGCTTTATACGATGCAAAGCTGGACAAGGGCAATTGATGCAAAAGAAACTGTACATGCAGCCTTCATTGATTTCCGGAAGGCCTTTGACAGTGTTCCACACCAACGTCTCCTGCATAAGTTGAGACTGATGGGTATCGGAGGCAGACTTCTTACGTGGATTGAGAATTTCCTATCTGGTCGTTCCCAAACGGTGTGTGTAGGACGACAACAATCAAGGCCGACAGTCATCGAGAGTGGAGTCCCTCAAGGTTCAGTACTCGGACCCACCCTCTTTCTCTTGTTCGTTAATGATTGTGTACAGGAATTGGACTGCGAGTGCGCCATGTTTGCAGATGATGTAAAAATATGGAGGGTCATCAGGTGCGCTGCCGATGAAGATAACTTCCAGGAAAATCTTTGTCGATTAAACGAGTGGTCGCATAGATGGCTGCTGTCCTTCAATTCTAACAAATGCACTCTGCTGCGCCTGGGAAATCGAAATGCGGTGCCTTATGCGCGACCCTACCATCTGAACGGAATCCCTCTGCAAGAAACAGAAATACAGAAGGATCTCGGCATCTTGATGACAGACAATCTCAAACCTTCTACACAATGTTGTAAGGCGGCTAAAACTGCAACTTCAATGTTGTACGCCATCAAGCGGGCATTCACGGTTTTTGATGAAGATTGTTTCTCGAAAATCTTCGGTACCTTCATAAGGCCACATCTTGAATACGCGATTCAAGCCTGGAGACCGTGGATGCGGCAGGATTATAACGTACTTGAGAGGGTGCAGCGGCGAGCAACAAAATTAGTAAGAGGCCAAGGTTCACTACCATATGAGATCCGCCTAAATAACCTTAATCTCTATCCTTTGAGTTATAGGCAGTTACGCGGAGATTTGATACAAACCTTCCGTATCGTGCGTGGCTTTGACTGCGCTCTCATGTGTGACGACTTCTTCCAACTCGCCACTACAACTAATCTCCGGGGGCATCCCTTCAAACTCTATGTGCCCCAAGGACGATTGGATGTACGGAAGAATTTTTTCTCTAATCGTGTCGTGGACCCGTGGAATAACCTTCCCGAGGCCATTGTTATGTCCCAATCTGTGGAGATATTCAAACACCGACTTGATATACACATGCTACAACACAACGTGAACTATGTGACAAATTAACCTTGAAACACCACTGCGCCATGTGACTGTCTATATTTTCCTGACTGAAAACTTGTTAACATTGTTTATAATTCTTGAGATTTCGATGTGACAAATAGGGAGTTCAAAGGCGCAAGCCTATTTTTCCCTCAAATATACTGACTGACTGACTGACTAGCATCAAACCAGACAAGTCTCCTGGACCGGATGGGATCCCTGGACTGATACTTAAAGAACTGTCGACCGAGCTAGCGGTGCCTCTTTCAATTCTGTTTGAGCTTTCCATGCGAACAGGGGACTTGCCTTTGCAATGGAAGACGGCCAACATCGTACCGTTATATAAGGGAGGTAGCAAGATGTCTACAAACAGCTTTCGGCCCATAAGCTTGACTTGCCTTTCCTGCAAAATGATGGAGGTCCTTGTGAAGCAGGCCATACTAAGATTTTGCGATGAAAGTGACATCATACAAAATTTTCAACATCGCTTTCGGCAAGGGCGCTCCTGCCTTTCAAATTTACTGACTTCAATTGAGGCCTGGACAAGTGCTTTAGAAGAGGGCTTCGAAGTGGACGTAGTGTACATCGATTTCCGCAAAGCCTTTGACAGCGTGCCCCATCAACGCCTTTTGCACAAACTGAGCGTTCTTGGCATCAAGGGAAACATTTTGGACTGGATCAGGTCATTTTTAGTCGGTCGAAAACAACGCGTTTGCATCGGGGAGGATAAATCGGACTGGGTTGACGAAGTTAGTGGGGTTCCTCAAGGCTCCGTTCTCGGTCCTCTACTCTTCATTCTCTATGTAAATGACAGCCTTCAAGAATTGGACTGCGGTAAAATCATGTTCGCCGATGACGTTAAACTCTGGCAGGTCATTAAGCGCCCAAGCGACCGAGATGCTCTGCAAAATAATCTTTGCAAACTGCAGACGTGGTCTGAGAGATGGCTGCTGGATTTCAATGTGCAAAAGTGTGCCGTCCTCCACCTGCGTCCAACAAACTACCCTATCCCCCAGAGCAGCAGGACATATCACTTGAAAAATATCCAAATTCCCGTAGCATCTACGCAAAAAGACCTCGGCATTTGGATACAGAGTAATCTGAAGCCCTCATTACAGTCTGTCAAAGCTGCAAATAAAGCCACGGGAGTGCTGCACGCTATCAAAAGGGCGTTTCTAGCCTTCGATGAAGATCTCTTTGGCAGAGTGTACGGCACATTTGTTCGGCCACACCTAGAGTATGGCATACAGGCGTGGCGGCCATGGCTAGCAAAGGACACAGCATGTCTGGAGAAAGTGCAGCGTCGGGCAACAAAGCTAGTAAGAGGTCTAAAAAACCACACTTACAGAGATAGAATGGCATGCCTAAATTTATTCCCTCTGCATTACAGGCAACAAAGAGGGGATCTTATCCTAGTTTACAAGATAATAAACGGTCTTGAGAAAGGATTACGCTTCGAAGACATGTTTCAGTGGCACCTCTCGCCTCATCTCCGTGGGCACACAATGAAGCTGTGCACGAAAATGTCCAAGCTAAACCTCCGCTCTGAATTCTTCACGCAACGTGTCATGCAACAGTGGAACAACCTTCCACAGTCAGTCGTGGAGGCAACTTCCCTTCAAATGTAAACACAACGCTTGGATAATTACATGCGTCCCCTCTCCTCTCTCCAAGTCTGAACTCTAAAAACCAGACATATATTGTAAAAAACAATGCTACTCTCCTCCCTCCAAGTCTGACCTCTAAAAAAACCAGACATATATTGTAAAAAACAATGCTACTCACTGTTTGCCAATTCTATGTTAGTAGTGGTAAATTTACACATGCTAAATAGGGTTTTCAAAGGCATTGCCTATCATCCTCACCAAATAAACTGAAAACTGAAACTGAACTGAGATCCTAGATCTGATTTTCACTAATGGTATTGCCCCTCTCTTCGTTGATTTTAAGCAGGACATCTTCCAAAGTGATCACACATTAATTCACTGTTGCCTTCCGCTTCCTTCTACGGAAAAGGCTAGTGCTAGTCGTACCGATCATGCGTATGACCTCGCAGATATTAGCTCAATTAACAATTTTCTTGACTCATTAGATTGGCAGAGCCTCTCTTCCATTAACGACGCTGCATATCTTTCTGAACTCATGTCGGTCGTTTCTACTAAAATTCTGGAATTTGTGCCCACTAAAATTGTGAAACCCTACACACCAGAATCGACCGTCCCTCATTTTCTTTTGCCCAGACTAAAGAAATTGAGGAGGCAGCTGAAAGATAGATCGACTAGTTCGCTGTCTGTGCATCTAAGGATCGCAGAGATCTTCGAATTAGCGTCAAAGATTCGTCTTGCACGTGACCAGCACAGGGAATCTTGCCCCCTGAGCGAGTCAAACTCTGCAAAATCGGTTGCACAACTGTTTCGTTGTAGGGCCTCCGCAAAACGAGGAATTGAAATGCCCCATTGCTTAATGAAAACAAATTATTTGTACTAGATGAGTCTGATAAGGCTGAATTATTCAATGCTTTCTTTGCGAAGCATTTTACGACAGAATCCGAACCGGTCCCGTCGTTTCATTCATACTCAGACAATAATCTCGGGAACATAGGTTTCTCCATACAATGATTTCGCAAGCATATAATTTGTCTAAAAAACTCACACTCTTCCGGAACTGATGGTATCCCCGATTCAGTTATCAAAAGAGTGTCAACCTTTCCCAAATAACTTAGCCATATATTTTCAGTCTATCTCCTAAATGGTTACTTTCCTGACACTTGGA
>JAYGXS010002433.1:0-10405 GCA_036362985.1 Ligula intestinalis | reverse complement strand
ACTACTACTACTACTACTACTACTACTACTACTACTACTACTACTACATAGACTTACGTGTCAACATCGTAGCCTTTTGCAAGGAGGTAAAGGAGGATGGAGGCTGAGCCCATTTGTGCAGCGACATGAAGACATGTCATGCCAGCGTTGTCCTCTAGCATGGGGTCGGCACCAAAGTGCATCAACAGGGCGACCATCCCGAGGTGCAGCTGTCGAATGGCCCAATGCAACGGACTGGACATCTGGTTCCCACCCACCCTATCCACGATTGCACCCTTGGCAATGAAGTACTTGACGAGGTCAAAATTGTTGTTAATAGCGGCCCAGTGTAGAAGGGAGACGCCCTCGGCGTCAAGGCAGTTGACATCGTAGGCAGGCCAGGAAGCATCCTCAGGCGGCTCAATCAGCTCTTTCACGCGGTCGAATACGCCATACTGAGTGGCCTTGACAATGTCCCACTTTGACTTATCGTCAGCGGCGGCGGCGGCGGAACTAGGGTCCTCTTCCAGTGGGATGTCAACAGGATAGGGCTTTGGAGCGGAATCACTGCGGACCTACGGTGAGAAGATAATGTATGCATAGAGCTGTATACACATAAGGCTATAAGCTGACAACTGTTGGCGGGAATACTAAATGCCAACAGGAGCATTTGCAATTCAGACTTGAGAAAAGGTTCCGCAAGCAATTATTACCATCTAAAAAAGATAAATAGTAAGGAGAGACGTCAAAAAAACTAGATTCCGATTCAGATATCCGGGAGAACTACCGTGGCATATCGAAATTGCTGCAAAGATCTTTGCTATTGTTCTTCTTAGGCGGTTCCAGTCTGTACGTGACTCCAGGACGCGGCCCAACCAAGCCGGATTCCGCACTTGGCATGGATGTGGGGACCAGATATTTATACTGAGGCGCATTCTAGAATTCCGCCATAGCAACGAGCAACCGACGGTTGTCTGCCTTGTCGACTTCGCCGCCGCATTCGATTCCACCTATTGTGAGTCCCAGTGGCGAATAATGAAACTAGACGGAGTGCCGACCAAACTCATTAAATACTATCGGTCGACCACCGCACGAGTTCCAGCCTACAACAATCTCCATCAACCGTTCGAAAGGACTGCGTCCTGTCGCCCGTTCTGTTTAACCACGTTATGGACTGGATTCTCGACAAGGCCCTGCATGAAAAGGACGGTGTTGAGCTTGCACCCGGACGCCGGTTAACTGATCTTGACTACGCCGATGATATTGTGCTGCTAGCCCCAAGCTCTGGTTTTCTACAGTCGGTAGTGTCGAGGGTAAATGAGATCGCTATGTCAGTTTGCATGTCCATAAATTCCGGAAAGACGAAGTTACTCTCGAGCTGCATCCCTGACCAGAAGACATGTCATCAAATTGAAGAAATAAACAGTTTTAAATATGCCAATACAAGCGAACATCCGTGTTCCAGGAAGCAATATCTCTGGGTGAGGCTGCAACCGAATGGGCAGAGCAAGGAAGACATTGTCTCCCGCATCGATACTGCTCGCTGGGTTTTCTCAACCCTTCAAAAACGCCTATTGATCAGACGCGAAATCGCCATCGCCACGAATATTCGTGTATACTGTGCATCCATCCGGTCGGTCCTCCTTTATGGATGTGAATGCTGGGTTTTGCGAGCTGAAGATGAACAAAACTGGAGGTCTCTGACCACCGATGCATGAGGACCATCCTACGAAAAAAATATACCGACTTCATCTCGAATGAGACAGTCCGCACCCACTGCGACCGTATCGCGAGGATATCTCAGATCATTCAAAAAAGGCGACTGAGGTTTTTTGGACACATTCTCTGTCATTCGCCCCACGAGCTCAGACTTGCTGCCCTCGATCCGGCGCCGCAGTCCACCTGGAGGCGTCGAAGAGGAGGGCAACTGAAGACTTGGCTGGATACTGTTCGTCAAGACATGGAACCAGTTCTCGGACCTTTTATCTTCGGTCTCCGTCACTGGAGAAAAGACTGGGTGAAGCCCTCCAGATCCGCTGCCGCCAATCATCACGCATCTAGGGGCCCGTGAAATCAATGAGGCTAGCTACACCAGGCATGATCACAGCCGTAACAAGAACAAGTATATTCGGTACAGTTGCTATTTCTAAGTGACGAAAGAAATCCTACGTACAGCACAGAAATGTGTCAGAAGATCGTTCAACAAATTCGAAGCCATCAGAAACCCGTATCTGCTACTGCTCTCTGATTATGTGTCTGACGACGAATCCGCGACGGATCTCGAAACGTCAGGCAAATAAAAGTATTGTCCCAGCGATCGAGTCGCCTCCTTCTCACCGTCAGATATTTCAAATATACGTGTCAGTCAATAGGAGAAACAAACGATGACCTAAAATTTACAGTAAGTGTAACGAGAATGGTTTGTTTTGGAACAAGCAAAACGAACACTTCCACAACAGAAGCAACCAACCAAACTCTAGACCTGGTGACGATTGCGAGCAGGGAAAGGCTTCGCAATCATGGTCTTGTATAGTGCATTCCCGTGACGTGGCCTGGTGTGCGCTGGCAGTTTTCTTTGATCTGTTTCCCTGCCGGTGTACGCGCTTGCGCTCCCACTCGGTTTACAGGCCATGTGCCTGGATAATTTTATTTTCCCCTTCCGATGCAGTGGATATCAACTAGTGGCGCCTAGCGAAGTTTCGGGTGGCGTGGTGGCTGTCACGCCCTCGTTTGTGTAGTCACAAGGGCCACTCGGCTAGTCGCTCCATGCTTACCTTACGAAACTGACCGTTCTAAGCGTAGTGGCAGGCCTAGGGGCGGCTTCGGCCGCGCCAGCCACCTGCGCCCTCCCCTATCTTCGGTCTTATTGACTTAGCCTTGACATTGGGTGCAGCTGAAGGAGGGGGTTGGATACATCCTCGGTCCCGGCAGTGGCACCTCGTGGACTATGTCCTCGTCCAGCGGCATGACTAGCAGGAAGTGTTGGTGGCAAAGGCAACCCGACTGCCGACAGTTGGACCGATCAGCGGCTCGTTATCTTCAAGACAAAGATGCACCTTCAACCACGCAGGAGACTTTAAGGTAAGCAACTCCAGGTACGTTTAATAATGCTTTGTTATATTTTCCTGCTAACTATTTGCGTTTCAGCAACGAGGTGGCTAAACGGCTAACCGATCTTCCGGTCTCAGATGAGAACGCCCCCGTGGAGAACCGATGATGCCATGTACGGGACACTGTCGAACTCCACGCCTAACCTCTCCTTGGCCGCAGACTTCGTAAACAACAGGATTGGTTTAACGAAAATGATGCATTCATCAGCAATTTTCTGGTCGGGAAGAACCACCCGCAAAAAGCCAACCAATAACACCACCTTGTGCAACAGCGGCTGCGAGAAAGCCAGGATGCCTGGAAGGCTCGCAAGGGCTGGGAACTCCAAAGGCTACGTAGAGAGCAATGAATGGAAGAACTTCTTTGCTGCGATCAAGACTAAGTACAATTTAACAGTGAAACGAACACCTTTCTTAAGCGGTGACAGAAATAAACTTCTCACCAAGAAGATACAAATCATCAAACGCTGGACTGAGCACCTCCAAAGCGTTCTCAACCGTCTCTCTATCATGTCCGATGCCGCCATCAACCGTCTGCCTAAGGTGGAAATCAACGCTGACCTCGACTCCCCACCCAACCCACAGGAATCTATCAAGGCTGTGCAGCAAATCTCCAGCGGCAACGCACCTGGATCTGATGCGATCCCTGCCGCGATTTACAAATTCTGCGGCCACTAACTTATCCTCCACCTAAACACGCTGTACAAGGAGATTTGGCGACAAGGCCATGTCACCCAGGACTTCAAGTACGCCACCACTGCCCATCTGTACAAGCGGAAGAACCACCAACTGTTTGACAATCATGGTGGATTTTCGCTGCTTAATATTACCGGATGAATCGTCGCCAGTGTTCTCTGAATCCGTCTCAACAATCAGCTGGAACAAGGGATCCTGCCAGAAGGCTAATGTGGTTTTCGTTGTCATCGCGGCACCACCGGCATGATATTCGCCACACGACAACTGCAGGAGAAGTGCTAGGAGATGCACAGTCACCACTACACTAACTTCGTAGACCTGACGAAAGCATTTGATAAGGTGAACGGGTCGGGTTGTGGAACGTCGTGCAAAAATGCGGCTGTCCAGAGCACTTCATCCACATGGTAAGTAAGCTCCACGACAGGAGGGCGCGCGCAACGGACAACGGGACGGTTTTCGAAGCCTTCGCAGTGACCAGTGGAGTAAAGAAGGGCTGTATTCTCGCGCCTCCCCTCTTTAGTCTCATTTGGATGCCATGCTGATGGATGCCTACCGAGACGAGCGTCCCGGGATCCGCACCAACCAAAGAAAAAACGGGCACCTTCTCAACATTTGACGTATGCAGCCCCCCCCCCACGACCACAGCTCATGACCTACTTTTCGCGGATGACTGTGCTCTCAATACCATAACAGAAGCGGACATACAAAACAGTACGGAATTCTTCGCCGCTGATTGTGCAAACTTCGGTCTTACCGCCAAAACAGATAAATGGATAGCCATGCATCAAGCGCCACTCGCTGTTGATGCTCCATTGATCAACAGTAACAGTACAGTGCTCAAAAATGTGGAAAACTTCACCTAGCTTGACAGTACAGTATCTCACAACACTAGAATGAACGACTAGGTTGCTCACCGGATCTCCCAAGCCAGCCAAGCCCTCGGCCGGCAGCAGACATCCATATAGAACCGTTGTGGCCTCCAGCTGTTCACGAAACTGAAAAGGAACAAGGTTGTCACCCACACGACACCATTGTGTGGAGCGGAGACTTGGAACGTCTACGCTAGCCAATTTTGCAAGGTGAAACATGTCTATCTCAGCTGTCTTTGTCGAATACCAAAATTCAGATGACGAAACAGGATCCCGGACACAGAAGTCCTGGATAAGAGGGGAATTCGCAGCATCCACGCTATGCTACGGCAGCTACAACTGCACTGGAGTAGCAACCTGGTACGGATTAAGAACCAAAAAATATCCAAGCGAAGGTGTTACGATGATGTTGCCGTGGGTGCTCGCCGACAAGGAGGACAAACGAAACGCTACAAGGACACGCTGAAGAATTTCCTGCTGCGCTTTCAAATCAACACGGCGAACTGGGATGAACTCGTGCAGGATCGATCTGCCTGGCAAACAACAGTGAAAACTGGCGCAGCTATATACGAAGCCAGTGGGATTGCCACCACCAGGGCACAAAGTGCGGCCCGCGAGTCCCAAACCCGACGGACGAACGTTTGCAATGCCCAAGCCCTTCAAACCTGCCCACGTTGTCAACGCACTTTACATGTACTATCGGCTTTTCGGTCACATCCGGACGCAGTGCACCATCCCTCTGACGGCATCCACTTCTACGGCGTCAAAAACTTCAACAGTTCCTTCTGTGTCCAACACTTCGTCGATGACCACACTCGCCACAGAAGCTCAACTACCTGACGCCCGCTGCGCTCAATCGCCCTACTGTGACCCCCTTACTGTCCAGAACGCCGACCACCATGAAAACCACACCCAAAACTCTCTCCAGCCCTTCCGATGCATCACCTTTTGCCACCACCGTCATCATCACATCTGACTCTCCTACCAGCACTGGGGTTCCAGCCTAATTTCCTGACAGTGCAATCGCACATTCACTTCACGTAACGGCATGTTCGGTCACTAGCGAATCCATCACAGAGAAGCTGGTGAACCAGTGCCTGAAGCACCAACACACAACAAAACCACTACCTTAATTGCCCTCCCTACCCTCGCACACTTAATTATCGCATGCGTCTACTAGGCCACGTGCGCATACATGAAAACCTGCGGTAAAATGCAGCCAGCTATGACATATCAGTATGTTGCTCCTCACCAGCGCCTTTATCTATCGCAACCTCGTCAACATAAATTCACATTACATAAATTGTGCTGTCAATACATTTGCTAAAGGCCACCTACGCATGTCGAAATTCAGCCATAAACTTTCCCGCTGACTTCAGCCAATCCACGGGTGGACCGATCATCGTTTCGTATTCTCCAAGATAAGAATGCAACTTCAAACATGCAATTGACCTCAAGATAAGCGAATTCCAGGTACTGTGAACGGTGTTTCGTTTAATTTACCTGCTAATTATCGACATCACCTCGGCCTATGTCCTTTCCACCCGTGCGACGGATGCATCACGAGAATAACCTCGGAAAAGATCAATGGAAAAATCACAGGCTTCGCGAGCAAAGCCTTTGATTTGGGCTGATGCCATTTTTAGGCGCAATCTGCCCAAGATTATGCGTCAAATTTTCCAATCGGGGTTAGCAAAACCCCAAATAGTGTTAACATGGTTTACATTTCTTATTTTCAAATTTGGATATCTCATGGTCAAATAATAAATTTTAAGGTGGAACAACGACAACCAATCTTAAATGGTAAGATTCGAGTGTTTTTTAACAAAAGACTGACTCAGCCGCGCAAATTATAAATTTTGCAAAAATGTTATCAACTGCATTTTCTAAACACAATGTAATTGGTGAAAAAGAGAAGGATAAAAGAAGTGAACGGACGACTAAGCATTCAAAAACACATTTACATAAAGTAACAACTCTGAGGAGAAAGGAGAATTCTTACTAAACTCACCGACATCCCCGCAAGCGAGAAATTGGATTATCGCTTTTTCCGCGTGAATCCCAGTAAATTTAAACCGAACTTGTTCATTTAATCAATTTTGTTTTTTCCAGGTACTGATCGAAGGAAGTAGACTTTGGTAACATTTTCTTATTAGTGAAGGAGCTAACTTGTATCCTTCGACTGACTTCTCTATCTTCTCTTCCTAACCTACAACTGGAGGACATGACAGACGCGGTATTTAGTTAAAACGGAAATTGCTTGATGAACCTTCTAATATAGAGAAGACAATCATTACCACGCTTATAATTGCGGCCCTGGCGGTAGATATTATAGTCGTCTATGACGAGGGAGGAGTCAGCAATGCTTGGATGGGTCCAAGGTTCTCTAATACATATAGCATGTGCCGTCGTCTCGCAGCCAAATCCTCTATGTTGAGCCATCTTATTTATAACAAACCTCGCATTAAGCACGTTGATTTCTAGCGTGTTTCGAGTGGCAGGAATATGATTAATTTTATTCATAAAAAAGAATTTCGGGACTAAGTACTACCAGGCATAGAGCTATTTGCATTGAGATAGGCAGTAGGGGGTGGCTGTTAAGGTTTGAACTATCTTAGGATTCCATTTTCTAGTTTGGGAAAATGAGGTTTTGGTGAACCGAAATAAGCTTTTTGGTCATTAGGGAGGAATGAGGAAGGCTATGGGGCATGTACATGCTAGCGGGGTTGTGTTGACGAAGTGGGTACAGGAACTGCTGGGGAAACTGTGATATCGAATTAGCGTGAGGGCCATTTGCGTAAGAGCTAGTGGCCTTAAGCAGCGAAGATCCTGAAATGCGTCGCTGATTAATAATAATAATATGTTTATCATGACAGTTTACAGGCAATTAGGTTTAAGTTTAGGACTATTCATGTCATACTTATTGGCTGTTGAAATAAAATGTCCGTGGTTGGTGCCCGACGCATCAAGTACTGTGTTATATGGGGAAAAATATGACTCGTAAGATTAAGGAAGGAGCTTTGTTGAGGTGTTTTCAATACCTTGTCTTCGAATCGGGATGACAGCTGATTTTGTATTTGAAACTTGCTGTTTTTAAGCTTGGCTTGGGAGACTGCGCTGGGTGGATGATAGAACTGCGTTTAAATGGGAAAATGGTCGGTCTAAACGCTTTCAATAAGGTTGCCGACATCATCGATGGGCTAACGGCAGAGTTAAATGCAGTGGAAATTAAATTGATTGATCACGGTATAGAGTACGTTTTTAGACTAGTTGAAAACGCAATAGATCGTGGAGTGAAGGGGCCTTTAGTACCCGAATGTTTTTTAGGTATATTGACGTTATTCAGACTGCGACCAGACTTATGATTATGAGGCTAATTCAGTGGTCTATTTGACAGGTGAGACGCAGTTCTTTGCTACACTAGTGTAAAATGTCAACAGAGGGAACATTTAGTCCTTTCCAAATAGCGAGTGATGCGACCTCGTTGGGTAAGGATTGAGTCCACGTCGCTTGGCGAAGAAAAAATCACTAAGATGGGAAGATTCTTGCCGTACGATAAGAGGCTGAAAACCAAGGATGGGAAAATAATCCTGATAGGGATGTCATATTGGTGGGGAACACCCGTCACCGCGAAGGCCGGGTCTCGCCAACGAGACCAGAAGCAAGGGTGACAGAGGCGAGCTTGAGTGAAGCCAAGAATACGACGATGATCTGCACAAATGTACTGAGTATATTCAACAAATTGGATGAACACAAACGGGGTGTTGGCCATCGGCAACCTGACCAGATATCTGTGACTGAAAAATGGTTAAATTGGGCAGATAGCAGACGCAAAAATCAGAAGTCAGACTGGAAGGATATCAGGTTATCTGCATGAACCGAAACGGACGAAGGGATGGGCAGATCGCAATATTCATACGAGATGGCATCGATTAGGTCCCATATAGTTCATCATTACGCAGGAACAAGTTCCCTGAAATAATAAGTTGTAAACCAAGAGTACCAAACACACGTAACTCCATATTACTCTAGTATACAGCCCCCCCCCCCAGAACAACGAATGGACGCGGATGATTCACTCATCACTGAGGTTTTAACAAATCTGCAATAGCAAACGAGTCTTAATACTCAGAGACTTTAACTTTCCAGATATGGATTGGGAATTGATGCACAGCTCGCCATCAGAGGACTCATTCGAACAGAAACTACTCCATTTGGTAAGTGACGAATTTCTTACCCAACATGTCGCAATAAAGACGTGGTTCCGAAGTGGCCAACAGTCTAGCTATTTGGATCTCGTCATTTGTAGAGATGAAAGCTGTATCCTTGGATTGAGTTCTCAGACTTTTTTTGGCTGAAGTCATTATTGCGCTATTGTTTGGGAGTACGGCCATTTCTCCGTTCCCATCGCTCGCGCACTAGTCGAGAGGAATGCAATGAAAGGGGATTTCATCAAAATGAAAGGACTACTGAACGAGACAGAATGGAGCCCTGCGTACATATCTTACCAGAACAATGCCTGGGGTTTTTAGGAACTCAACTCAGCAATTTGTAAAGAACTGTTGTCCGATTCAAAAAAACTCACGCGTCTCCCGTCCGAATGGGTGACACTGATCATAAAAAGTAACCTTAAGAATAAATAAAGACTGTGGTAAAAATACGCCAGATATCAGTAGCCCGAACACTTCTTTAAGCAACATCGAAATCTATGTCAAAACCCCCCTTCGGAAAGAAAGATTGGCTTTTGAGACAGAACTAGTCAAACAATAGCTAACAACCCAAAAGGTTATTTTCTGACGTGAATACGGCAAAACGCAATCGAAACCCCATTCCCTGTCTGGAGGATAACTAGAGAAACAAGTTAAGCGATAGCTCAGATTAGATAAACATGTTTAACTTCTTAATGCCTGACTTTACTGAGGAGCCATCTTTTAATGAAGATGCTCAGTGACATATTGTCCCAAAGGCAGATAAAATTAGCATGGTACCGTTTGCATCAGGCATAGTAAAAAAGCTCTGAGACAAATACAGATCACTAGATCACTTGGTCCGGCTGGAATATCAGCGAAATATCCGAATGATTCGCAGAACAACTGCCCTCCTCACTTTCCATGATCTTCTACTGACCTGCAGCTGGCCAACATAACCCCATTTATGAAGGAAGAGAGAGAACAACGACTTATAGCATCAGACAAGTTAGTTCGACAAGCATTTGCTGGAAACGAATGGAGAAAGTAACCAAAGCGGAAAAAATCGCTAAGTGTAGCGCAAAATGGAATCCGAAGTTGTCAATCTCGTATCGCTAACCTGCTGACATCCATGAAAGGCTGGATAAATTCTTTGTAAATGGGTTCATCGCCCACTATTGACCAAGCATAAAACAAAACAAAGCTAATAGTGATTGCAAAAGAAGGCGCTTTTTAGGGTTTTCCTGTCTTCTGGCGTTTTGACGGCACCGAAAATATGCTTTAAAAATAAGCCTTATTATTATTAACAAGGCACCTACCTCGTTCTTTAGCGATTTTTGTCTGCCTGATTCATCACCCGAGTTTTTACTTTGGTCCATTTGGAAGGCTTTTAGACTGTGACTTTCTCGTTATATCCTAAAGAGAACTAGAGATGTTGTTGGAATTATCCCCTATCTTCATGGATACTTGCGTTTGAGGTGTCGGACATAGATTCGGGTATGCATTAAATGAATATGCACTTCCTGCGATCAAATCGTGGGCCGTGTCTTTTTGTCTCGTTTTGAGT
>JAYGXS010002432.1:0-10407 GCA_036362985.1 Ligula intestinalis | reverse complement strand
TGCCAATTGAAATAATTGCGTTAATTCGTCAATCCACTTTCAAGCGAAAACGGCACATTCACCTTAACAGTTATTCTATTGACCTTTTGTTCTTATCATTTCTCGGGCAGCTTTCTCCATGACACATCGGCAGGAACATCTGAAATTTGAGAGGTCCTCTTGAAGCTATTTTTCTCTTCGTCTTGTCCCCGGAAACCTAGATGTCGCTATGAACCATCAGTCATTCGAACGGTGGAAGTCATATGGGCGTATTCAATCTAAATTATTTCCGTTTGTTGGCTACTAATCATACCCATAATTACCTTTTGGCTTCTAAGATGACGAGCCCCTTCATCAACTGATACTACTTCGCGAGATTTCTTGCTATGCCCACTAGTGACTAAGAGCCCCCTATTCACACATTACATCATTCAATTTCGTGCGGCTATTGTAGCATTAACCAAATCTACACTCCTATCTTATTTTCATTAGCATTTTTTTCCTACACGCTTAGTAAAAAATACAGGCCCGTTGAATTCTGTCTCCATTTGCGTTTTAGGAGGTTTTCCTCATGGCCTTATTTATAGTTCACCAATAATTAATAAAAAATGGCTAACTTTTTGTTTTTAAGTCAATTTTTGCTAAAATTATAAAACGTTTGTAAATTTTATCTGCACACATTGTCAGAAGTTCATTCTGAAACGAAAATTTGTTTAGAAAGTGGGGGTAAAATGTAAATAAAGCAGAAGAAGGCTTTGCGAACACCGGAATAATACGTTTAATTGTCCGAGCTTTCGGGATCCTTCTTAAGTCATCGTCAGATATAAAAGGCATAAACGAAAGACAAGCAATAGTTAAAGGACGCAGGGACCAATCAGCCATTACGAATGAACGGGGAAGGGGGAAAGAACACTCTACCAGAGATGCCTGCGCAGCGTGATGTATGCCGACGCCAAATCGATAAATCGATTGACTGAGTTCTAATCTGAGGCCCAGGCTTCAATCAATTCGCGGCCAGTTTTGATTCCAGCATTCACGATTACCCTCGCAACTGCACAATTAAACTCGTGACCGGTCTCGTAGGTATAGGCCACCACATGCGATGCTGCATCACCCTGATGTACCACCCGCCTATGCTCGAGTATGCGCGGACTAAGCATAAGTCCTGACTGTCCTAAGTAGCTACGGGGACAATTTAGAGATGGTATGCGATACAAGACGCCCAACCGCTCACCACGATTAAAACGGTCCTTGATTCGCATAATCCGGCTGCGCATTGAAGGCTTGGGATGGTGTGCAGTTCTGACGCATAGTTCCACAGCAATGTGTTCGGTCGCTTCCGATACATCCTTGATGTATGTCAACGAACGCCATATCGTACAAGTTGGTCACGGGTGGGTCCTCGGAGGGCAAGCACGTAGGCATCGGCTTATGCAGGCCTTCGGATAGCCATGCCGCATCAAATGGTTGCAGAGATATCGGACATAACACGCCTTTTCTTCCGGATTACTGCAATGAGCCGGAATTCTCTTGAAGAGTGCTTTTACGCAGCCACTTTTGTGAGCCACCGGATGGTTGCTGAAGGAAATGAGAAGCTTTTTTGCGTAGTTCACCTTCGTGTTGACCGTTTTCTCGATTTAGCCGTCAAACGTTTGCATGACGAGTACACCGAAGAAGGGTAGCTTTTGTTACATTCCTTCTTCCTTCTTTTGATGATAAAAGCGTGTCAACAACGTGATAGCACGATTAGATCGGTGTCTGTTGGCTGAAGGACCTGAGATTGGAGAGCCCATCATAGTTCCTTTGACCTGCTCATAGGTTTCTCCTGCAAAAGCGAAGTAAGTATTTTGTCAGAATTCAAACAGCCTCATGATGTGTTCGGTTTTGAGCAAACACTGTGTTTTGTCGTACAGCTCGTCAAGTTTATTGCGTAGGACTTTTCGCGGCAAAGCCCATGGAATAGATGTGACTAATGATATCACGTCAAAGGAACCCATAATTTCGTCCGATTGAATCCTTCGACCATACAGGTCTGCCGGAATTTTAGTTTCGACTACATCCATTCTGCCAAATCATAGGTCGAATTGCCTTCTAAGGCAACGATTGGCCGCAATAGAACCTTCGGTTAGTGCACAGTTGGCAGGCCATAGAAGCGAGCAGGGGCTGTATCTGTTAGTTTCATCAGGCGGTGGCCGTTGTCATTAATCACATTTTGGCATTTCAATTCAATCGATTTGCCGCTGACTCTGCTTCTGAGTTGCGCGCAGGTCCGTAGAAATCTCAGTCATCAAGTAGAAATTTCGCTTCCTCACTGAACATGGACACACGATTTTCTTCTGCAAACATTTTCAATTAACGAAGGAGAAGTCTTATTGGCAAAGATGTGTATTCAGCAAATCATCGTCCGGTCAATACAGTTGCAGGACGTACAATGGTCAGTTATATGTAGTCCTCAAATGGATCTCGGGGTAGGGTGGGGAAGTGTGTATAATCGCTGCATACTATCGGATCACGCGTGCTGGCGCCAGCTTGTTGAGAACATTTGGCAGGTAGAGCAGGATCATCTATTTATATTTGAGCGCAATTACTCAGGCGCATATACGGTAAGACGTGCCAGGCATAAAGCATCAACATAAACTGTCGATTCAATGGCATCGTTTGGTGCAATAATACTGAATTTAATTACAGCTGGCCCGTAATTTGGTACCTGAATACGCATTTTGCTGTTCAAGCGAAAACGTGAAAGTTAAAAAAGGTGACTACTATCACCGGATTCATACTATAACTTGTCTGCGCTTTCGTCTTTGGGATGCGAACATTTGACTCAATTCGTGAAAACGGTGACGGTGAATGAGCAATGTGTTTCCCTACTGACGTACAGCTGTCTTCATACTTCAAAATGACTTTTGGTTAAAACATTGAAAAATATAACGTTTCACACTAAAGTCCTGAACAAACCATAAAACTTCAAAATATGACCTCGGATTTATCAACTTACAAAGAATATATCATTAAATATACATTATGAGCCCCTAAAAAAGCAGAATTATTTTCAAAAATGATCTACTGAAATGCATAGCATTACATTTTTCAGTTTCTAAGCAAGGAACTGACAATTCAGAATATCAAATATTTCTTTAATGGAACACTCGTTGCAAGCGAATTCAGGCAATGATTTGCCTCATTAAAGATAAGTAAGAAGTTCCCCATTTCCGTAGAAGAATAGGAAACGTTTGAACTTGACTCCTAGAAAATTCGTTAGCCTTTTTTAGAACTTCCAAGCACTTAGAAATATAGTTCAATATGAATATAAATGTATTAACGAATGTGCGTTTAGTGAGAGGGCGGCGGGATATTGCAAATGGTAAGAAAAGAGAACTGACATCAATACATATCTTGGAGCCTCCCCCATGATATTCAGTCTTGCGAGAACCCACATATACGCATTACTTTAACCGAGTTTTGCGGGATCTACGAAGCGATCCTCGGTGTCAGCCTAAAACAACCCCACCCCATGGTTGCCTACGTGACCGTTACGGGGATTTTGTCCCGATTAACGGAAATGCCTTTTCTTCCTCACGTCTATCATTGCTTGAGTAAAATTTTATTACTGGGCGTCGAAAACAAAACTCGCTCTCTAGACGGGCCCGCTAGAAAGAAAATGTATTTCGTCGTGGCTTATGTTTTCGAGGTAACGATGGAAATAAGAAGACTTGAAGCACATTTTGAAGTGAAGTAATCATGCTTTAATTTGGCATTTGTACAGAGTATCGTAACAGTTTCTTTCTTAAATATGTGGGAAGTCTGCAAAAGTAGTCTGCGTTGTTTATAAATAGTTTAGGTCTAGATATTGTCAGTTTTGTCGGAAGGAAACTTTAATGAGGATCGAGGTAGCAGATAAAAGAACTGCATAGTGGTTATTGCTTCTATTGTCAACAGTAGTTTATGTAGGTGCATTCATTAATCCCTTGCCTCAGCAATTTTTCCCAAGAAAACGGTGGTTTTAGGGTAAAAGGGGGGCGGAGAGGTAGGTGAAAGTAGGATAGGCAGAGAGAGAGAGAAAATTTGAAAAGTATGCGTAAAGAAGAGAAATGTAGTCGAATCTGTTTACCGCGGTCGCCGTGAGTAAGTTGCTCGGTATGTTATTTCAAGGTGTGCGGGGCTCTTTGCGCAGCGGGCTTTACTAATCATACTCCTGAGCGGTAAGATGGACCTCAGGTATGTTGAAATAGACTATCTCCTCACCACCATTTCTATTTTTCGGAAATTTCAAGAAACCTGCATTTAAATACGTGGGTTTTTCCGCAAAACTTTAAACGATAATACAGATTAGGAAAATGTACAGGTATAAATCAACAACACTTTCAAATGCAATAAAATAAAAATGCCGATGGAAGTTATTTAAGTATATTTCACTGCGTGTACTTTATCCTCCGCACAAAGCCCTATACCTACCATTTTCGTAGGACAACAGGCTGGAAGTAGGGATAAGTGAGTTGGCCTACATAAGCTTCTTTTGCCCTACTATTTCTTGGATCCACAAAGATGAAGGAGTAAGGTTAGGTTATAGGAAATTTCATATCAATCAGAAATCCAAGGATATGTTGTATGCGTGGGGCTTACGAGGGGCTTGCGTAGTATGCTTGAGAAGTGCAGCGTTCACACATAGCAAATAGTATACGCAGCGGTTGTTGGGAGCATATAGTTAAACTCAGGAAAATTCGCGCGACAAGAAACAGATAAAAAGAAATTAGTTTCAAGTTAATTGAAGGGTATTGAAAAGAAAATAACATATAGTATACAGAAAAGACAGGAATCAATGAGATAGAAGAAAGAAGCAATCGGAATCCACAAATTGTAAAAATTCACTGAGGGATATGGAGATGAAGAGCCATCATCTCGAAGCCAAAAGAGCAGCGGGTTTACAAACGAGCACGTCCAAATGACAGGGTAGCAGTCCAAAAGACTTTAAATTGGCATTGCCTGCTTGGATAGAATACGTATGCTGTACAAGATTTCATGTTGTAGTAACCATCGGGTGTATTGCGTGTTCAACTAGGCGCCTTGGCCTCTGCATTCATGCAAGAACACCGGTTGAGCGTAAAGAAGCGAGCCAACATGTCCCCAAGTTGCTATGTGTTCAGTTGACCGTGGAACTACAGTTGAATCGGACATAATTTACAGTATTTTATTATGTCTTCCTAACAAAGCTCGAAACTACATAGATGCCTTTCCTTCTGATAAACCGTGGATTGATGAGTAGTTGACAACTAGTAATTAAAAATGTGTCTGCCAGTCCATATGGTCTGTCAGGCCTACATGGTAGAAAGGAAGAGGTAAGATTAAATGTTTCATTCATGCGTCAACTGTTACCTTTTTCGCATACTTACAACACAGCCGACGATGACATAATAAATTCAAGTTAAATTTATAAAATTAAGATTTTTTATCGTTTACAAAGGTGGCATTGCATTCCAGATGAATATGTATACCAAGGGAATTATTTAGCAAGTATTATTTGCAGGACGAAGAGGTCTGTGAAAAGGGCATGCATTTTAGGAGTAGAATAGACTTTGTAATAACAACTTCAGTCAGGATAATCATCTACTATGGAATAACCATGTAATTTCCTTTACGTAAACGATGAGTCACTCACATGGTAAAAATTCAATAGGGCTTCTACCTTATACCGTATACTTGACTTTGACAGTTGCCAAACCACAGACCCTTTTTTTGTTGATGTTCTGCTATCGCGGGGCAAAGAAACGAGAATCTCGAATCCTAGAAGGATCCGCTGCACGCATAAGTAAAATGAATATACTTAAAGCTGGTGTTTGTAGGGAGAATCTGTTCAGTTTCTTCGTTAGATATATCAGGCCCGAGTCAAATCTAACGTGCATTTTGCAGAGACGTGTTCAAGCAGTTTTACAATCTTGGAGGAGAAATTTGGTATCTATTTATGATAGAGGAATTTGGACAGCCTTACAAACTGGACCAACACTTATGTGCGCTAACGATGAAATGCTTCTTAACAGCCGACTGAAACTTCCAACAGCCTATTAGAAATATTTAGCTAAAAACTTTTCCCTCAGATGTGATCCCCTTGCGGTCAGCCCTATTTATGACTAACTGACGAGTGCTCAGATGTCCGGAATTGCCATTACGTTCGCCCTTAGCATCGTCAGATCCATTTTATCATCATATTTCTATATGACCGTCTGTGCGGACTCCAATTTTGATCTTCAGGTGAAAACAGAATTTTATTGTCTGTCCACTTGATCAGCGAAGCACACACGCACATATATATATATATATATATATATATATATATATATATATATATCAAGGAAATAATCTCTCACATTATTAGGTGCATGACATGGAAGTAGGTGGATGGGACATGATTTTAAGGGTCAGACCCTAGAGTTCGATGAACATTTTCGTCGTAGACAATCAAGTGCCGCGGAATAACCACGGAAATGTCCATTGTACAAACGAGTAGCACTACAAGTAGTGTGAATTCTATATGAAAATGATGTATGGTATAACATTACTGTCATATATATATATATATATGTATATATATCAAGATACCGAAAGATCTAGGGTCCACATATGTTATCGAGCTGATCATCTCCGAAAGTGAGGGAAGGAGCAGAAGGGCGGGTTTGTAGAGGCTTTATCACTACAAATATACAAAACGTCTTAGCAAATACGCGATGAAAACTTTCGAGGGTAGACTAACTGCTAATAAGGGATTTACCAGACTATTCTAGTGGAAAAGTCGTAAAATCCAGTAAAGAGATTGACGATGAAGATTAGAAATGATACAACTCACTTAAATCCTTCACGATCCTAGTCGGCAGTAGTCAAGTATTCGACTTGCCAAAGGATAACTCTGCGAGGACTGGATCCAAGTTCGTTGGGCTGTGAGTTGCAAAAATGGGGAGAAAGCTCGTTTGCAAATTGTCGCTGGATTCTCCTGGAGCCCGAGAGTGATCACCAGAGAGGTGTCGTTGAAGGGCAAAAATAAACAGCGGCAGGTGAGGAGAGAATTGAGCTGTGGAGGGTGATTAGCAAGATAGTTGCTAGCACGCGTCAAAACCAAAAGTGTGAAAAAAATGTTGTATTTAGTTTTAACAAACTTGGTTATTAATAAATTTAAACAACACGTAAGTAGGGCCAAGAGCCCACAGGTTCAAAGACCAAATAATTTTTGAACTGACATTTCGGAAACCTTCTAGCTTTCATGGTCAGAGTGTGGTAGGTGGTTTTGATTAAGCCAGCCTTGCCATCTGTCTCAAATTGTGTCGGTGTTGGACACGTACAATTTGACCTGCCCGTTCGTTGCCAACCGCATTTGGTCTCTCTGTTGTTGGTTGCCATTGAGTTCGCGTGACTTTCGACCCCTCTGCGGTCAGTGTAGTTGTAGGCTAGATGGCCAGGCTGGCTAAGTCAAAACCACCATGCCCACTTTAACGATGGAAGGGAGAAGCTTTTCGGAACGTTTGTTGAAATATAATTTGGTCCACAAACTTGCTCCCTGTTCCTCTTTCTTATATGTGGGAGATGATAAACGCGATATATATATCAACTATTATTTCAGTGCACGTAAAAATTCAAAATTTTAAACTTTTTCCTAACTGATATTCACATTTGCAGCTAAGGAACTTTGCACGTTGCTTCCTAATAAAAAAATAAGCAATGTCCACTTTTTCGGTAAAAATTACTCAAACATTGCCCTGCAGTAGTGAGACACCTGGGAAGGACATCGTTTAATAGTCAATTTTACGAGGTCATATTCATACTCATTTGCTCTTCTGAGTCGTGAAGGTCTACGCCATGATGCTAGATGACAAGTCTGAACGATCACATTTTGTTTTACATAAAGTCGTGAATATGCTTTTGTTCCGGATTCGAAGAAACAAAATTCGTGGCGCTCGCGTATGAACCAGGGTTATTAACAATGTGTAGACGGCTCCGCAAATTTAGTCCTTACAAAATTAGAACCTAGTAAAGTGACGATGAAGGAAGGGCTGTTAAACAGGAGAAGCCTAGGCCTAGCAGATTGACAAAATCCCGCAAAACAAACTTCCTTACGTAGACCTGCAGGCGGCAGATTGAGTTCTCGCATTCTAAGCGACGAAACATGTGCGTCTAAACGACTGACAAAACCTTCAATTTCTTAAGGTTTCTTAATGAATGAACGTCCCACTATCAGGGATTTAGATTAAACTACACCGACGAAACTAGATCATTCGCCTCAAGCCGATAGAATAATGGCAAAAGCTACACAGATTCGCGGCTTTATTTCTTAGAATTTCTACCTTGCTGGAATTAATTTGAGTTTATCGTACGTTTATACTTCCCCTACCTGAAACTGTTGCCCCACTCTTCGGTATAATAAACGAACCTTGCCATTAAAATTTTGAAAAAACAATTGATCAATGATTGAAAATAAATCTGTTTTATTTGACATTTGAAACTATCAATGTGTCTGGATTCTCTTGCAGAGTGTTTTTACGCAACCTCTTTTGTGAGCCACCGGATGGTTGCTGTGGGAAATGAGAAGCTGTGTTGCATACGTCACCTTCGTGTAGAACGTTGTCTCAATTTTGCCGTCGGTAATTTACATGACGAGTACACCGAAGAAGGGTAGCTCCTGTAACATTTCTTCGTCCTTCGTGCATTGTATGTCTTGGAAGATGAAATCAAGAAGTTCCTTGAAATTCTGCGCGGTTTCTATTGACGATCAAAAACGGGTCGTCAACGTGATGGCACCAACAGTTTGGTGTCTGGTGGCTGAATGCAATCTTTTGCGGATCTTATAGGACCAACTCTGCTATTACACCTGAGATTGGAGAGTCCATCAGAGTTCCTTTGACCAGCTCATAGGACTCTCCTGCAAAAGCGAAGTATGTATTTTGGAAGAATTTGAACAGCCTCACGATGTGTTCAGTTTTGAGCAAACACTGGGTTTCGTCGTACAGCTTGTCAAGTTTTTTGCGTAGGACGTCTCGCGGCAAAGCCAATGGAATAGATGTGACTAATGATATCACGTCAAAGGAACCCATCATTTCGTCTGATTGAATCCTTCGGCCATGCAGATCTGCCGAAAATTGGGAGGCTGAACGAAATGAGACACCAAAGTTGTCTTAGAGGAATTTTAGTTTCGACTTCATCCATTCTGCCAAATTATAGGTCAGGTTGCCTTCTAAGGCAACGATTGGCCGCAATAGAACCTTCGGTTAATTCACAGTTGGCAGGCCATAGAAGCGAGCCGGGGCGGTATCTGTTAGTTTCATCAGGCGGTGGCCGTTGTCATTAATCACATTTTGGCATTTCAATTCAATCGATTTGCCGCTGCCTCTGCTTCTGAGTTGCGCGCAGGTCCGTAGAAATCTCAGTCATCAAGTAGAAATTTTGCTGCCTCACTGAACATGGACACAAGATTTTCTTCTGTAAATATTTTCAATCAACGAAGGAGAAGTCTTCTTGGCAAAGATGTGTTTTCAGCAAATCATCGTCCGGTCAATACAGTTGCAGGACGTACAATGGTCAGTTATATGTAGTCCTCAAATGGATCTCGGGGTAGGGTGGGGAAGTGTGTATAATCACTGCATACTATCGGATCACGCGTGCTGGCGCCAGCTTGTTGAGAACATTTGGCAGGTGGAGCAGGATCAGCTATTTATATTTGAGCGCAATTACTTAGGCGCATATACGGTAAGACGTGCCACGCATAAAGCATCCACATAAACTATCGATTCAATGGCATCGTTTGGTGCAATAATACTTAATTTAATTACAGCTCGCCCGTAATTTGGTACGTGAATACGCATTTTGCTGTTCAAGCGAAAACGTGAAAGTCGAAAAAGGTGACTACTATCACCGCATTCATACTATAACTTGTCTGCGCTTTCGTCTTTGGGATGCGAAAATTTGCCTCAATTCGTGAAAACGGTGACGGTGAATGAGCAATGTGTTTCGCTACTGACGTACAGCTGTCTTCATACTTCAAAATGACTTTTTGTTAAAACATTGAAAAATATAACGTTTTACACTAAAGTCCTGAACAAACCATAAAACTTCAAAATATGACCTCGGATTTATCAACTTACAAAGAATATATCATTAAATATACATTATGAGCCCCTGCAAAAGCAGAATTATTTGCAAAAATGATCTACTGAAATGCATAGCATTACATTTTTTAGTTTCTAAGCAAGGAACTGACAATTCGGAATATCAAATATTTCTTTAATGGAACACTCGTTGCAAGCGAATTCAGGCAATAATTTGCCTCATTAAAGATAAATGAGAAGTTCCCCATTTCCGTAGAAGAATAGGATACGTTTGAACTTGACTCCTAGGAAATGCGTTAGCCTTTTTTAGAACTTCTAAGCACCTAGAAATATAGCTCAATAT
>JAYGXS010002431.1:0-10410 GCA_036362985.1 Ligula intestinalis | reverse complement strand
TACAGCGACAATTAACATTAATTACCTTCTTGTGCGTGAACTGCTTGTTGGACGGCACACAGGCTCTGACCTGTTGAACTTTCGTCACGGGCGGTGAGCTCGGGCATGATGATTGCTCGGCCGTCTGGCTCCCCGGTGTTGGCGTACGATGAGGCGGTGGCCTGCCCATTCCTTAAGTGACAGCTTGTTTTGGCCAAATTGAATCTAAGGATTGAATATGGATTGGGCAACTCGTTGCACTTGTTGATGGATTGGGGGCCCGTGAACCATGACTCAAGTAGTTCTCGGCTCTCCCGATTGTCACCTCTTGCGAGAATTTCGGCCTCATCAAATTTGAAGGTGTGGCCGGGTCTCGTCGAATGAGCCGCAACTTGAGAATTGGCATCATTTCGCCGCACTGCTGCCACGTGTTCGGCGATTCGCGTCCTGAGATGTCTGTCAGTTTCTCCGACATAGTTGCTTTGACCGCAACTGCACCAGATCCTGTAGACGACCCCAGATGTTTCTTGCCGTGGTAGTTGGTCTTTCGGCTGCATTATCTGACGCCTTATGGTCGCCTCCGGCCTGTGTGCGACTCCAACTCCAAGTGGTGCGAGAAGGTGGCCGACTGCTTCCGATACGTTTTTGACATACGGGATCGAACGCCAAATCTTGGGGTCTGTGCGCTTTTGTTGGCCAGCTCGTTTGCGCAAGCACCGGTTCCGAATTTTTTCGGTCTTTGGCTTGCCAAGATCTCCAAGCCTGGAGGGCAAATTCCAGTTGGGGTCGCACGAACGTGCCAAAGACAATTTTATCAAACTTAGCGAAGATGCGCTTGATTAGATACAAGCTCGACGCTGCGGATTTGGCCACCTTCAGGCAGTGAAGTGAAGGCGTGAACCTCTATCTCTGGCAGCGGCGTGTGATTCAGGTAAAACACCCTCCGAGGCGCAGTGCTGGTTCTACCGAATCGCATGAAGTTACATTTGGCCACACTGAATGGCACAAGAGTTTTCTAGAAAGTGGACCTAATGCCAACTTCAAATGCACACTGGAAAGGGAGGTAGGGAGTTCGAAGTTGCTGTTGTTCACGGAACAATAAACGCGAGTAGCTGGGGCCCATAAGGCGGTAATTGTGAAACAGGCGCAGTTGACAATTTGCGTGAGTTCAGGCATCGCAGTCGCTAAAATAAGCGTCACATTCTACACTGCAGAGCGCAGGGCGATTAAAGAAGAAAACGTTTTCTGTGTGCCGTCGATTCTTCTTCTATAGACTGACGTCAGTTAGCTTCTCAAGGTTGCGGTGTCGTTGTATGGACCGGTATGAGAGTTCCCGTGTTACGTAGAGGTTTATTATCAACTGCATAACCATTTATAGACTGGAAATCTGTATACTTTTTCGCCAACCACTACTACGAAAAGGCATGCCATTGCCGAGATATTTTAACATGAGCCAATTTTGAATTGACTAATGTTCGGGGGAGAGCAGCCGTTCCGATTCACACCCAAAATGCGTTGAGGAGTATCCCGAACTCATTGTGTTTCCCGATGAAGGTATTCGTCGGGCATAAAATATACTTCACATCCAGGGAAACAGACCACTACTAACGATTTCAGGTCCGCTGTTACATGGCGACGGCCTACCGCACATAAAAGCCTACGGTGTACATTCATCGCTTTTAGCTGTCACCCTGCTGTCTTTAGCGATGGTTTTAAGAGTTAATTTGGAGACATCGGGCAAGAGAAAGTTCCCTTCTAAACCACTTCCCGAAGAGGGTCCTTCTTATGTTCACGTTGAACATGGAACGGATACCTTGTCTATCGACCGTCCAGGTTGAAGACGTTCCGGTTCCCGGTAAAGGGTCACGACCGTAGCCCACCAATTACTGGAGTGGCCGCGAGGCACCTTTTAAAGCGTGACTCGCAGCGGAAATCCACAACTGTCAAGAAGCATCAGCTGATCGGTTGCGCCACACTGAGGACTTGAGGGTCGTGCACAAAGACGCTGAACCGCAGTTTGACAACTACTACGATGCGGGGCGAACCAAAATCCAACCCTCGACCTCCCCGCCGTTGGTTCGCGGGCAACGTGGGGAAACTCATGGCTAACAGAGGGCAATGGCAGGTAACACCGGAGACGGCGTCCCCGGGAAGCAACGCGCTCCGTGGTCGTCTGGTGCCCGGAGTGCCACACTTGGAGTAGCCCCACTTGAGAGACGCGCTACAAAGTGCGATGAATTCGAGCTTGCAATAACAGGTAGTACCGAGGAAGGACTGGATCTCCACAACCACTCTCCATCTTTCGGCACAAGCTAGCATCGCTCGGTTGTCAAACTCAGCGAACTATCGCTCATTGAGACGCCAAACTACGCGATCAGCAAGATGCGACCGTCAGAACCATTGGACCGAGTAAGCTGGCTCCATGGAACCAGCTTCAAACTCTGGTAACTTCCACCAGCTCTATTACCTTTTACGATAAGCATCAGGCAAATATAAACCGCCCTGCACTACCGTTCGGGATAACTCTTATTTATTTAAGCAGGATCTCATCACAATTGGGTTGTTTTGAATGTACAACGAGATCTTTTTTCGTTTGTTATTATTCCACAAATGTAGTTAAGGACTGATAACAGCGGAACTGAGGCTGATGCGTCCGTTACTTTGCACTGTCTTACGCCTGTGTCGAGATGAAGCAATCGCTCCTCCTCGTCCTTCTTCTCCGCAAAATTCAGGTTGACAAGTGCAACACTTCAATATTTTAGTTGACCCAATTGTAAAAAAACTCGCGGCATTCGGCGGGATTCGAACCCGCATTGGACGGAAGGCTCTCTATGAAAGCCAACGTTCTACCCACTTGGGCTTCGAATGAAACGCTTCACACCGTGAGTTTAATATACGTTGGATTGATTTTACCGGCCCAACTTTACCGCTCGTATGGAATCCACCAATGCAGAACCGCAAGCTGACTGCCCAAGCAGGATTTCCAAAGCAATCATCTAGAATCCGCCTGCATGACTACTAGGCTGACTTAATAGATCAGGGTAGCAGATTTGCTCAATCTAGTTGACTAGATTAAGAAAAAAACCTCGCGGCGTTTGGCGGGAGTCGAACTCGCATAACAGGGAAGGCCTTTACGCAGCGGTATCTTATCGTCAGCTATCCGCGATCCGGTAGCACTGTCGCTGCTGGGTAAGTACATGCTTGGGTCCTGAGAACAGCGGCGTTTGCCTTGGATTCCGCACTCTCAACTCTATCCATCGAGCTGCTCGGACTAAGATGCTGCTGCTATAGGTACGTACCTATAATTAAAGTGCTAACTTCTAATAATCATGCTTCCTAAGGCCAGTAGATAGTATACTATAAGTGCTGCCTGTGGATGCTTTTAGGAAGTCGCACCCAGTATGCACTCGCAATCTGTATGAGGTAATAGTGATTAGCATTTGGATAATAATACAGCTTTTGTAAAGTAGTACACAATTCCTACCATGCCCTCATGTCGATCATTTTGCTGTCTACAGACTACATTCAGGTCTACTACAGTATCTATCTGTAGTAGTTTGACAATATAGTATCAGGTAGGTATACTAGGACAGTCTAAGTCAGTGCAACAAGAGTAGGGTAATATTATTGATGCTGGTAGTATTGATGATATTGGTGATGCTAGCACATCAGAGCTTTCCTTCGTTTCCACCCCCTGAACTCTATTCATCAGGCTGTGTCCTCTTATTGTTAAAGAGACGTTATTAATTAATATCGCAGGTTCTGCCATGTCACATGGTGCTACAATAGCCTTTTACGTTGGTACCGTATAACTATTTACCCTCACTCACCGATAGTAGCTGCCCAGAAATAGTCAAGGTGGCTGAGCTTCGTATTTTTTGCTACTGCAACTACTGTTTATACCGCAGCTTCCGGCGGTGTATCTGAGTGATGCTCAAATTAGGTCAGAAATGACACTGATTGGAGTCAGGTCTGGGAGCGTGCTCTCTTGATCTCATATCAGAGTGTCGACTTGATGATAGATAGATGGATAGATAGATAGAGAACTATATTTTGATGATAATATCAAAATTTTCAGCAAAAAAGTGGCTCCATTCACGGAGAGTAAAAATAAGATCAAATTATGGGGTTCAAAAAGCTCAAGAGTAAGCGGTCAAAGATAACAAAATGCTCAAAGTAAGAAGTCGACACGGTTACCACATCTGTTATGGAGACAGGTCTGCTTTCAGCTTTTCAATTTCCATTTCTTCACACGTGAGGAATCGTGCTAAGAATGGGAGTACCGAGTACTGGTAGGCCGATGTACGGCAGGTCATATAACGGAAGCTTCGGCGCATGGTACGAGAAGATTTCGCAGCCATTAATTCAGAGTGGAGAGGGTGAGCGACCTCACTTAGAATACGGTCCACGAAATTCTTGACCGATTTAAAATGTTGCTGTATGATGAGGTCAGCTAAAAAAACATAGGAATAACCGGCAGCTGAAGATAGCATGCGGAGAATACGTTTAATAATAAGCAAGTCTTTCTTGAGTAGTGCTGGAAAAGTAACTGGAGAGCAATAAAGAATAAGAGGGAGGATACAGGCATCTATAAAACGCCAGATGAGAGCTTGTGGGGTGCGATATGAACGCAAGCGGCGGACATAATACAAAAGTTTGCGGATTTTTATAAAAAGGTCTTCAATATGAAGAGTAAATGAGAGGTTGGAAGCAAGTGTTACACCAAGGTATCGGAAGGAGGATACATTGTTAGGCAGAAAGTCAATGGTTTCAGGGCTGGTAGGGGGTCGCAGCCGAAAAATGCACTGGACTGACTTCCGCTCATTAAGTAAAAGGCCATTTTCTGACGACCATGCTGTGACATGGTCCAGTCCATCCTTCAGTGTTTGGAGATGGGTCTGGCTTTTGAGAGGATGGCCGACAACCATATCGTCAGCGTATTTGGCAAACAAACATGCGTTTGGAGATCGTAGGTCATCAGTATGGAGGGAAAAAAGATGAGGGGATAATATAGACCCCTGCAGAACTCCACAATTGTTGGGAAGGACCGTCGATTTTCGCTTCCCGGTCTGAACGAATTGGGTGCGGGAAGAAAAATAGTCCCTTAGCCATGAGACAACCCAGCCAGGAGAGCCACATGCAGAGGTTTTACTAAGAAGAAGATGGCGCGGGATCGTGTTGAAGGCTGAGGAATAGTCAAGAAAAGCACACGCGTAAGCACGGCATCCCTTATCCAAGTCCCTAAGAGCAGAGTGGACTACTAAAGCAACTGCATCTAGTGTACTACGCCTCGCCTTATACGCAAACTGCAATGGATCAGAAAAATTGGATGAAAACGGCTTAATGATGTCCAAAGCGACTCGTTCTGTAAGTTTGAGGAGTGCAGAAGAGCAGGCGATTGGGCGAAAGGATTTGGGACCCGTTGAAGTGGTTTTTTTCGGGATAGGAGTGATTTTGACCGAACGCCAACCGTCAGGAATCTTGGACTCCATAAAAGATAAATTAATAAGATGTGCCAAGACAGGAGCTAATTGAAAAGAGCAAGATTTAAGGAGAAATGGGGAGACGCCATCTGGTCCGGCAGCTGTTGTACCTTTAACCTTGTTTAGGTGTTTCATCACTGTTGCCACAGACACTGGAGAAAAATCACTCGGTGGTAACGAAATCTCATTTGTCGGGAGATAGGACTCGGTGGGAGTATGGATGAAGTTTGAGTTTAAGCTGTCTAGGTCAGCGTCAACATGTGCCAGCGTATTGCGTTGACCAGTGAGACGTTTAAGACTTTTCCATATTTCGGATGAAGAGAGAGGAGACGAAGATGTAGAAGAAGTAAATAACTGACTAACAAAAAGGTCATTTAGTCTTGCGATCTCGCGTTTTATAAGGGCATTAACGTCCTTCAATCTTTCTCGTAAACCTAGTTTGTAGAACAGTTCCTTGTGTCTTCTCAAAGTTTTTAAGTGGGGAGAAGATATTCGGTCTGGTCTAACCATGACCGTGTCAAAAGGACAACAAATGTTAAAAATTCCGTTGAGAAATGTTGTAAGATAACTCGAACACGACTCTACATTCCTGTTTTCGAGAAAGATGGGAATGCATTCAGATATACAAGTCTGAAGCAAGGAAATATTATGTGGGGACGTGTCACGAATGTGTAATTTCCTCTCGGGCGTTACTAATAGCCCTTTGTTGGTCTTAGAATAGATTTTTGGTTGACAGAGCAGTACGGAATGGTCTGAGCCTGCCAATGGTGCTCTATTTTTTACAGCAAAAAGCTTTGGATAGTTAGTCAGTATATGATCGAGTGGGGCGTCATCTCGTGTATTGAAATTAACTAAGTCACTAAATCCTAACAATATGAGGGGACGTAGATTTACTCGATTGAAGTCCCCACATAAAATAATTACATGCTCGCAAGACAGTGCGGCAAGCTTTTGGGAAAGAAAATCGAAAAAGTGGGTAAGGGCATCTTGACAGGTGGAAGGGGGTATGTAAATACTAACATAAATGATGCCTTTTGGGTTGTGTAAAAATTTAGGCCTACAAACTACTGCAATAACGTCTATGTGGTCTTCGGAGTAAGAAAAAAGGGACTTACAGTTTGTGCACCATTGCTGGTTTACAAAAACTGCTACTCCGCCACCTCTGCTGATTGATCGGGATTTTCTGTCCGAACGAAAACAGCAATACGCTGGAGGTGTGATGAGCTGCGACTCTATATCCCTTTTGAGCCAGGTCTCTTGAAGACAGATTACACCGCACTTACTGTGTTCCTGTTTCAACATAAGTGCATCCAATTCGAGACTTTTATAGAAAATAGACCTGCAGTTAGTGGACATTAGACCCGGAAGAGACATTGAGGCTAATGGTTGACGCTTCATAGCTTGTTTCCAACCGCATCGATGCTTACGCGATCGTATTGCATTCCATTGGATAACATTTGGTGCTGATGTACTGCAGGTTCTGCAAATTAATCCAAAAGTACATGAATGTTCGTTATGAATTTCCGTCGATAGAATATTTGTCCTTCGAGCATTCAAAAAGGTACTAGTGTACAGCAGAGATGACCTCATGTCCAGAAATGCAGAAAAACAAAATAGAGAAGTAGACAGTCTGGTATACACTAATAAAGCCCCGCGTGAATGGAGAGCAAAAAAAAACCGGCAGCTCAAATTTGAAAGCCCGCCAGCTTGGAGCCTGGAGCACAACCGTGCTTGTCCTGGTTTTTTCCTAAGTTTAAACTACTAGGGCTAGGATACTTCTGTTAGAAGTGCTGTGTCTGCGCTAGAAGTGCTAGTTATGGCAATCATACTTGCTAAAGCCAGTAAGTGGCAAGCTGCAGTGCGGTCTATACGGAGGTTTTAGTAAGCTGAATATTTAAAGAAACCTGCATTCGGTAACAGCTTTATCATGATCTATCATGCACTTAGGTCATAAAGAAGAGGCATTTGCCATTTTTCCAGGAAGTGTTAAACTTTCTACGGTATCTAGCTCAGATTTTAGAGCTAATCACCTTTCTAGGTAACTGCACTACAAATAAGAGGCTAGAGGACAACACTGTGACAGTACATTGCTGCAGGAAAAGTATAGTAATAGTGATGCTGTGGATACTAGGGATTTTAGTTCGTATAGTCCATGGAAAACTGTTACCGTATTTAATCTAAAGGGCACATAATTATACACGTTGGGAGTCGGCTCCAGATAGGGATAACAGTAGGGATGGCCAGGCTAATGCCTAGTAGCATTTGGTGAGGTGAAATTGGGTCAACTAAATTAACCAAATCTGCCAAACCAACTTCATAAGTCAGCCTAGTAGTCATTCTGGTGGATTCTAGATGATTTTTCAGGAAATTCTGCTTGGGCAGTCAACCTGATGTCCCGTATTGGTGGGTTCCATAGGAGCGGCAAAGTTGGGCGGGTAATATCGATCCAAGTGTGATTAAACTCACGGTGTAAAGCCCGAAATTCGTAGCTCAAGTAGCTAGAGCGTTGGCTTGCGTAAAAGGCCTCTCTCCTGTGCGGGCTTGAATCCCGCCGAATACAGCGAGTTTTTTCACAGTTGGGTCAACTTAATTCACCAAATCTGCCAAACCAACTTAATAACTGAAATGAGTTCCTAGGAGAGCTAGTTCTAATAGTGATTACTACTGCCAGTAGTAGTATATCATAGTACGACCTATTTGTGATTGTAAGAAGTCGGCACCCAGTGTGCACTCCCAATCTGTACGGAGTAAAGTTATTAGCTTATGAATAATATAATAGCATAAGTACTGCCATGCTTTTATGTCGTGCAGTTTGCTGTCTGTGCATTACTGTGCAGATCTTTCCCATTATGAACTAGTTACCACGCAAGTCGAGAATGCGCCTACTCTATCGGCCGAAATTGTCGGGCAGAGGGTTTTCGTTCCGAGAGTTAAAGTCAAAGTCAAATTTATTAAAAGAACTATAGGCAAACGCCTTTGAGCTCCCTATTGGTACATAGTGTTTAAGAAGTGCATCGGAACAGCCGAAACAATTTTAACGCGCGAACGATGGCAAAGGGCGAACGGGTTCTGAAATAGGCCAACGAACGAACAATGCGACAGTTAATCCCAAAAGGAAGAGTCACTGGCGTGAAAAGAGTTTCTTAGTGTTCCTAAGTACAAAAATAATCTAAGGGGGAAGAATCTAATTAAAAATAAACTATGAGAATGATTGTCCTTGAAGAGGAAAGCAGGCGAATCCTTGAATTAGCAGGAACGGCCGGAACGAAGGTGGTAGCGCGCCAGAAGCAGAGAGTTTTTTTTCGAGAGTTATAGTCTAGTCAAGTTGATTAAAGGAAATATAGGAAAACGCCTTTGTTCTCCCTATTGTTATTCAGCAATTAAGAAATGCATCGGCACAACCAAATATTTCAAAAAAGTCGTTTGCATAATTGTATGTGACTACTCGCTTGTTTCAAATAATGCACTCACATGTGGTGATGTCAGTTAACACGAGCCAGCACTGTAACTGAGCGAGAAGAGCAGACAGTGAAAAAACTCCTAAGGCATGGCTCCTAATTCAAAATGGAATGTCAATTGTATTTTTTAGGAGAAAAACTGTCGCTCGTGGGAGGAAGTACGTAAAAGATAGGACCAGCGTCATGAATGTTGGCGGCAGCCATGGGGTCCATGAAGAGTAATATCTACATCCGAAGGGCCAAAAGAGGAAATGACTTCAGAGTCACGAGAACGTCCCCAAGAACCGGAGATGCGACCATGATACGCCCTTGCTATGACAAGAGCGGAGGAACCCGCCACGTCGTCAGCATTCGGTTTTTAGGTCAAGACGAGAAAGAGCGTGACAGGGCCGCTTCGGATTATAGGTGCGGTAGATGCGACTGCAGATGCGGATGGGCTAAGTATGGCTTAAGACGTATTTTGATTGAATAATAGTAATACTACGTAAAATTACTATCATGATATATTTACAGCATTTCAGTGTTTGAGAAGAAGAAGAAGACTCGATCGCTGGGACAATATGTTTATTCGCCTGACGTTTCGATATCCGTCGCGGATTCGTCATCAGAGACATGAGTAGCAGAAAGGTTAAGTATGCACAGACGTTTGCAGTATTTATAGGACACAGTCATTACTGCAAGCCTACAGCGACAATTAACATTAATTACCTTCTTGTGCGTGAACTGCTTGTTGGACGGCACACAGGCTCTGACCTGTTGAACTTTCGTCACGGGCGGTGAGCTCGGGCATGATGATTGCTCGGCCGTCTGGCTCCCCGGTGTTGGCGTACGATGAGGCGGTGGCCTGCCCATTCCTTAAGTGACAGCTTGTTTTGGCCAAATTGAATCTAAGGATTGAATATGGATTGGGCAACTCGTTGCACTTGTTGATGGATTGGGGGCCCGTGAACCATGACTCAAGTAGTTCTCGGCTCTCCCGATTGTCACCTCTTGCGAGAATTTCGGCCTCATCAAATTTGAAGGTGTGGCCGGGTCTCGTCGAATGAGCCGCAACTTGAGAATTGGCATCATTTCGCCGCACTGCTGCCACGTGTTCGGCGATTCGCGTCCTGAGATGTCTGTCAGTTTCTCCGACATAGTTGCTTTGACCGCAACTGCACCAGATCCTGTAGACGACCCCAGATGTTTCTTGCCGTGGTAGTTGGTCTTTCGGCTGCATTATCTGACGCCTTATGGTCGCCTCCGGCCTGTGTGCGACTCCAACTCCAAGTGGTGCGAGAAGGTGGCCGACTGCTTCCGATACGTTTTTGACATACGGGATCGAACGCCAAATCTTGGGGTCTGTGCGCTTTTGTTGGCCAGCTCGTTTGCGCAAGCACCGGTTCCGAATTTTTTCGGTCTTTGGCTTGCCAAGATCTCCAAGCCTGGAGGGCAAATTCCAGTTGGGGTCGCACGAACGTGCCAAAGACAATTTTATCAAACTTAGCGAA